>BCGP01000005.1:0-131489 GCA_001599335.1 [Candida] boidinii
GGGTGGACAGAAATTCTGTGTCATATTGGAGCAGTGCAAAACCGTAAAGTTAGTATGGCAAACGTGGTTGTATTTGGAAAATCGCACAAAAGCAGAGCATAGTAGCAGATTGCTTTCAGTTTTTTTTTTTCCTGTTCTGTAGTTTACGGCTGATGATTACCATATATCTTGGTAAAACACTGGTGGGAATATTTGCAAGGTGGTTTAACAAGTTGTTTATCGCGAAATGCCTTTTTTCTCCTGAAAAATATCCCTTCGAGAAATCTACACGGGAACCAGCGGCTTTCCACTCTTCCTGAAGTTTTTCGAAGTTCTGCTTTTCAGGTTGACCCATATTATGAACCAGTACAACATGCATATGTTGCAGATGTATTGATGAAATTCATTGAGAATATTCAGTTTTTTATATTACTCCTGTCCTCCAAGATAATTGTAATCTATTACGCGCTGACTTTATTATTATTATTTTTATAGCCTGTTGTTAATGCAGTTGGTTATCAGCACTAATGTTGTAAAATGTTGGTTTTGTTCCAAAATATTTTTGTAATTCCTTTTCTTTTTTTCTTTTAATAATCCCTTTTTTTTAACAATCGGCATTTAAAATTATTGAATTACTGTGAAATAATTAATATGTCCAATCGTGTGCGTCTAGTATAACTTCTAACTTTAGTCTGTTGCTGAGGAAGATAATAAGGTTTTTGTATCATTCTGCACTTAAAAGAATATTGCTTGATATGATGATTTACACTCATTATACTGCTTGGTAATTATTGCCGTGGGAACAAAGTCGCTGCTATGATGCATCCAGAAACAATCCAATCCAAGTGTAGAATGTGTAGTCTAACTTCCTATATACTCATTAAAACCAATTTGTTATTGTCCATATACATAAAATGTCTGGTTTATGACTCGTGTGACCAAAATATTGTCTGAATTTATTTCCATTCAAATGGTGTAAGGATGGTTGAATTTTCCTTGCAAGACATACTACTTTATTTTATGTTATTGATTTTTCTCTCGAAATCCATGCTTAGATAAGCGCTGGTGGCATTTGAACTTCATATCTTGAATATTTATCCAAAACAGAGGGTTAATTAACACTGCTCTCATAGCTTTTTCTTTCCAAAAGATGTATTATGAAATGAAGTCTTATTAAATTAATATTTTTTAAGAAATAAATCAATCTGTTTGATATAATTGATATATTATGCTTATTTCTTTGTAAACTGTTCGACTGAATATTATACGGTATCACTGTTAATTACACTCAAGAGTGAATATCAATTGAATAATGCCCGATTTAGTATATCATCAATAAAATTAACTTGACTTAAACCAACCAATTAAAACTTCAGAACATCACAATGACATCATCAAAAAGCTCTAGAGTTTCCACAAACACCAAAGAAGTTAAGAAAATTGTAAACAAACATGTCACTAAAGAACGAAAGGGCTTTATAAATATTGAAAAAGATTCTAACGAATTAAGTAAAGAATCAAGAAAAGAAGAAGAAGAAGAAGAAGAAGATAAAGAGAAAACTTCTATTGATAAACCTTTAAAGCAGCCGACCAAAAGATCCAAAAATGAAAGTATTGTACATGAAAGTATTAAAAATAAGACTAGTCTTTATAACAATACCATGGATGAAAATGTTAACGAAACATTCGAGAGGACACTTGGTTATATTTTTGAAAATATAGTTCCCCCTCCATTTTATGGGAGTAATGACCCATACGTTATTTATCAATTTATTTCTGACTTTAGGAAACATTGTGATATTATCTACAACAATTATGGAAAGTTGTTTAATATGGAAGTTAATATTACATTGAAAGGTCATGCACTGGATTGGTGGCTTACAGATGTGCCTCTAGACGATGATATGAATATTGATAAATTCTGTGATTTGGTGAAAAAGAAGTTTCTTCCAGCGGACTCTTCTGTAATTCTAGCTGAGAAATTTTTAAACTTTAAACCTGATTGTAATAATGTCAGAAAAAGTTTGAATGACAAATTGAATTTGTTAGCAACTATTACAAGAGATTTAACTCCTGAACAAATTCTAACTGTCGCATTTTATATTCTCAATTCCCCTTCAAATACGGCAAAATATTTCAATGAACCTAAAGATTTACATGATTTTTTAACTTATATTATCGCTTTTGAGAAAAATTGCTCTGCACCACCACCTGTCAGTAGAAAACCTCGAGAGTATTGGATACTGAGACATTGCTAGCGCCTGTACCACAATAAGTTAAGGTTAGCACTTATGCCAATATGTAAATGTGTATATAGATATCCGATTTTGATAGAGAAAGTGGATATCTAGTTATTATGGTATCGTTGAAATTTGTGTTGTTTGAATCAAGTTTGTACTTACTATTCGCTTGAGAAGATAGTGATATTAAAACTTTATAAATTATACCATTTTTAAACTAGTTTACTCTTGTGTTCTTTTTTTTTTTTAAGTTTTTTATCCTTTAAGTTTCATTGTACAAAGGATTTTTACAATTATTAAGATTTAGAATATAGAATATAGAATATAGAAAACAGATTATAGAATATAGAATATAGAAGATAGAATATAACATTAGACGACATTTTTTAGGTACACTATAAAGAGGTGACAAATATTAGGTGCACGGGTGTTATAAAGTTCAACCCGGAGACAGCGAGAAATTTATAAGAGATCCCGGAGGAAAGGCACAGTAATACTAATATACCGTAATACTAGATTGATAATTAAAAAGTCAACTGAACTGAGTGAGCTGGAAAAATGAATTAGAGATGGTGCACGGGTGCCTAAATCCACGGTAAGATTTGCCCGTCTATCAGTGTTTTTTCCCGATGCGGGCCACTGAGGCCACTGAGGCTTCTGATTGGCGGAGCGGGAGCTTACTGGTTTCCAGAAACACCAGCTTCTCTGTGGGCTATTTGTGACTCAAAAAGCAGACATGAGAAAGACAAGCGCATCTGGAGTGTCCGAATCCAGATTTGCAAACTTTTTGCCGCTGTCAGCCACCAGCAGTGTGCACGGCTAGCCAGAGCCAGAGCCAGAGCACAACAGAGGAGCTAAAAACCCCGGACTCCACCAGCGACCCCGCTATCACAGCGACCCCGCACTCCTTTGCCGTCCACCAGCCTGCAGCCAGCCTGCATCCAGCCCGCTCGCTGCCCATTGTCCCCAGTCCATTGTCCATTGTCGACCCCGCGAAGCTGGCACTGCCCCAGATCGGGTCCTGCTCCACAGCGAGACCGCACAAATGGAGCAAAAACTGGAGAACCAGTTCAACTGCAAATCGCACTCCTACAATTTCAAATATCCACTTCCATCTCTGTGTCTTTTATTTATTGTACTCCTTTGTTCTTTGAACTTGTTTTTGTTCTTTGTGCCTTTAACCTCTTTGTTACCCAGCAAAGTTGATTTCTTTAATATGAATCAAACAATTGGGTTCAGTGTAATAACCCAATTGTTACCCATTCCCTTTTCATACCCGTTGAAATCTTGAGAATTCTTAGAATCGTTCTTCTTCGTCTTGTCGACTGAACAATTATCATCATCTTCGTCTTCTTTTCGTCTGTCGTTTTTAGTATTTCCAGTCTCCTCCAAAGATAACACTCTAATTGGTTTCAAATCTATTTACATTTACATATAATCTGTAATTAAAACAACTACTTCTCTCCCCGCACTATAATACAAAAACATCAATATTTCAATAGGCCACCACTACATTCCAGATACTATCAATTTAATATCACTTTCTGTTACACATCCACAAATGAAATATCTATAAATTTACATTAAACAAATTTCTCTACTCATAATATTCTAAAATCATTCAAATCATATACTCACAAATGATTTTATCAATATATAAACAAAATAATTATAATAATATTAAATTAATGAAAATAATAACTCCATTATTAAATAAAAATCATATAAATAAATATTCAAGTTTATCTTTAAATAGTATAATAAATTTACATAAACCAAAAGTAACTTTAAATTCAATAAATAAAAATTCTTTAAATATTATTGATGATTTACCAATTTTATATTCAAAAGAATTATTAAGTTTAAAAAATCCACCTGATTCTTTACCTAATATTTATAAAAAACCATTTATTGATTTATCAGAATCTTATAAATCTTCTTTTCAAAATATAATAAATTTTAAAGATAATAATAAATTATTATTCGATTCTTTTAATCATTTAGATATTAACCATATTGATAATAAAACAACAAAAACAACAACGACAGCAACCACAACAAATTACTTAAAAAATTTAATTCATTTTTTAAATCCTAAAAAAACAGAATTAGATATTTTCATAAATTCATTTGAATTATTTTTAAAAGATGAATTAAATAAAAGATCAAATGATTTAATTAAATTAACAACAGATTTAAAAATTATATCAAATGGTAATTTAAAAAATTTTGATTCAAATAATATAATACATAATTATTTAAATAAAATTTATTATCAAAGAATTCAAATAAATTTTTTATTATCTCATCAATTATGTTTATTTAATCAAAGAAATACAGAAAATTCAAAATTTATAGGTGTTATTAATCCAAATACAAATATTTATGATTTATTAGAAGATTCAATTGTTAAAACTTTTAATTTATTTGAATCAAATGGTTATGATTATGATCTTAATTTACCTGATATTAAAATAAATTTAAATAATAAAGATTTAACTATTAGTTGTATACCAAATCATGTAATTCATATCATTTTTGAAGTTTTAAAAAATTCGGTATTAGCTACAATGAATAAAAATAATAATAACACCGCATCATCATCATCATCATTAGCGACAAAAGAACCAATAATAATTAACGTATTTGATGATCCAGATTCAATAGAAATTAAAATTTGTGATCAAGGTGGTGGTATACCTAGAGATAAGTTAAATAAAATTTGGTCATATCATTATACAACAACAGATTCAAAGACAAGTGAAAATTCAGTTGAATTATTAAATTCAACCCAAAAGGAAACTATTATTTCAGGTTTGGGTTTTGGTTTACCTTTATGTAAATTATATATTTTATTTAATCATGGTGAATTTGAATTGATTAATCATGAAGGCTTCGGTGTTGATGTTATTATAAGATTACCAAAAGGTATAAATTATTCTAATTTTAATTCTCCAACTACTCCTGATATTTATAATAGAAATTATTATTAATATCATTATTTAACTTTATATATATATATATATATTACCGTATAAAAATACATTCATTATTATCGCATTCAATAAATTCGGTTATGTTATCTTTTTTTAAAAAAAATAGTATACATTTATTTTTAAATAATTACAAATATTCTATAAATCTATGTATATATATATAAATATTATAAGTATAAAAATTTAGTTCTTCTTCTACTAACTTTATCATCTATACCACCATTTTCTTTTAAAAGTTTACTCTGTTTAATAGCATCATTTTCACATAAGATATGATTAGAATAAACAAAATAATCAGATTTAATAACATTATTACAATAATGACAAGTTAAACAAGAAGAATGGAAAATTTCACCAATTTCATTTTCAAGACATTCACCTTCAACACCTTTATCACATATTTTACAAATTGTTCCATTTAATTCATGGAAATGTGTTTCACAATATGGTTTATCTTCAAATACATAACATGATTCTCCTCTTCTAAATGGTGTATTACAAGTATAACATAAAAAACATTTTCTATGCCATTGTCCAGATAATTGGAAATCTTTTGACCATATAGATTTTTGTTTACCTGTTATTTCATTATGACATCTACGACATGGACCTGTTCCTGAATCATATTTAATTTCTTCAATTTTATTTGATAAACTATTAATTGAATTTGCAATGTCATTAGCAGTACCTGATATTGATGATGTATTATGATGTTTATTAGTGGAATTTTGATAACGTTGTTGATGTGAATTAATAGTTGGTGTTGGTGGATAATCTGAGTAATTACTTATCGAATTTCTATTAGTATTAATAGTTAAATTATTCATATTCATATTATTGTAATCACCATCATTGATATGATTATCTTTTGTTGATGGGAATATATCATTTTGAATGCCTTGTGATTCAGGAGACATTGAATCATCAACTCTATTAGTATCATCAGCGAATAAAGAAGATTTATCAACTGAAGAAATAGAAGAGTTCATCATCTTTTCAGCGAAATGATTTGTTTCAATTTCTTCTTCATTTTGATGTTGTTGCTGTTGTTGGTATCCTTTATTATTTGATTGTTGTTTCCTCATATCTGGTGATTCTAATGGATTCAATTTGACTTTAGTCAATCCTTGCATTAACATTTCATCTGTATTAGAAGGTTTATAATTATTAAAATCTTCTTCGTTGTCTTCATCATCATCTTGTCCAGTTAATGGATTGTAAATTTTACTATCTGTACTTGGTGAAATTGATCTTCTATTGAATTTAAATACATCTTTAACACCAATTTCATCTTCATTTGATAAATTTGAGTCATCATTAATTTCAGTAACTTCCATAATAGTAGAAATATCAGGTTTACCTAATTGATTATTATTATTAATGGTATTATTATTATTATTATTATTATTATTATTGATAATATTTTCACCATTAACTAAATTATAAATTTTAGTATCATCAGAATCTATAATACTTGATCTTTTAGTAGTTGAATCATCTTTATACATAGATGAAGAAGTACTACTTCTGAAAAAATCACTGTTTACATTTGAACGTGAATCTAAAGGATTATCAAAATTATTTATTAAAATATGTGGAACTGTATTACCACCATTTCTAATTGGGGATAATGCATTTTTCATTGAAATTAATTGATCTAATGAATCATCATTAATTTTATTTCCATTACTGTTAACATTTGAATTTGAATTTGAAGTTGATGTTGAAGTGGAAGTAGCTGCTGTTGGAATAGCTGAATCTCTAATACCATAATTAAATTGTTTATCAAATTCATCTTGATCTTCATCTTCATTATCTGTATCTAATGAATTTATAATATTTTTTAAATCATTTTTATCTTTTAAATCTTCAATAATTTTTTTAGAATGTGATTTTTGTATATCAGAAGCTGGGAAATATTCAGAATTGTTATCAGAATCATCATCATCATAATTAATATTATTATTATTATCTTTAACTAATGATTTTTTCATTGGTGATGAACAATTTGAATCACTTTCGAATTGAGCATCAAATTCATTTATTGAATTATTTATTGAATTATTATCTGAAAAATATTCTTCATCATCTTTTGAATCTTGTTTTATATTAGGTATAAGTAATACATTATTATTTTCATTATTATTATTAATAATAGTATTACTATTTAATATTAACTTACTACTATTATTATTATTATTTTTATCATTATTTGAGAATAATTTTTGATTAAATCCAAATTCCGATTCTGAATCTGAATCTGAATCTGAATTTAATAATGGATTTTCAGTCTTGAATTCAAATTCATTTTGATCATTTGAGGTAATATTAAATGGATTATTAGTATTATTATTATTATTAGTATTTGTATTATTAATTAAAGGATTTGTTATTGATCTATCATTTTCAAGATTTAAATCAGGTAATTTAATATTTGGGTATTCTTTTGGTAATGAATTTAATGGAGGATTGGATATAATTGTCTGTGGTTCAATATTATTAATTGAATTAGGTAATTTAATTTGATTTGTATTGGATGTTGTTGTTGTTGTTGTTTGTATTGTTGTTGGTATTGTTGTTGGTATTGTTGTTGGTATTGTTGTTGGTATTGTTGTTGATTTTTTATTATTAAATGATGATAAACCTAATTTATCAGTACCATCAGCTATAATTGATAATGGAGCTGTTGTATTTTGAGAGAATCCAAATTTTGTATTACCATTAGTGGTATTATTATTTGTGTTAAGTGGTGAAGTATTTGATTGTGAATTATGAAATTGGAAATCATCTGAATCCTTTGTTGTATTTAAATTTGGATTTGACAATGTATTTTTATTATTTTTATTATTAGTATTAGTAGTAGTAGTATTATTATTACTATTTGGTGGTGAAAATCTTTTTGAAGAAGATAAATTTGGAGTTGATTTTGAAGAAGTTGATCTTGATTTTGATTTTTGTTGTGGTTGTGGTTTATAAATATCAAAACCAGCTCTTTCCATTACTGATTTATATTGTTTTTGAGTTGTTAAAGGTGGGAAAGCGGAATGGAATTTTACCTGTGGATTTGGTTTTCTCATGAAATTTGGTAATGTTGATAAATCTGGAGAAGATACATTTCTATTTTGTGATTGTGATTGTGATTGTTGTTGTGGTGGTGGATAAACATTTATTCTTCTTCTTGGCTGTTGTTGTTGTTGTTGTTGTTGGGTATTGGTATAATTAGAAGGAGGTTCAGTATGTATTCTTCTATTTGAATCAGAAGAATCAGAAGAAGAACCAGAAGCTGTTTTCAAATTATTATAAGAATCCAATTTATTAGATTTTTGTTTATTAATGGTATTGTTATTAATAGAGTAATCATAATTTTGATTATTTATTTGAGGAGTAGTATTATATGAAGTTGAAGTTGGAATAGTAGTATTGGAAGTATTTGTTGATGTTGATTGAGGAGGGATATTCAAACCCAAGTTTGAAGGCAATACATCATTTAAACGAAACATGATTGTAAGTATATGAATGAATGAAATGAATAAAATAAAATAAATTAATTTAAATGAGACTTAATATTAAAGCATCTGATATATGAATATAATATGTATATGAATAAATAAATAAATAATTAAGTTAGATAAGTATTATTTCAATTGAACTTATGCGATATCAATATGAATAATTGATAAGAAAAAAAAGGGATGAATGAATGAAGGAATGAATGAGGGAATAAGGGAATTCAAAGGATTGGATATATCAGTATTAATATGAAAAAGAAGGTAATTAATTTTATTTATTTATTGATTAATTTTGTAAATTGATATATCTGTAATTATTTGTTGTTTAGTATACAATTAAAGTGGTGCTGAATATCCAAGAGCAAGATTGATGGTGTAATAGATTTAATGTTTGTAAAGTCAGAAGAGAAGAGAAGAGAAGAGAAGAGAATAAGATCAAGCAAAAGTAAGAATTTGGTGGATGAAGCGTTAAGAGAGAAGAGCGTAGAAGAGAGAGAAGAGTATTGAAGAGAGACAAGAGAAGAGACAAGGCAGGAAGAACAATGAAAATTGTTGTTTAACAAGGAAATCACCAAACGAAAAATATAAAATACCAGCAATAGCAAAAATAAAGTGAAGAAAATAAGAAAATAAGAAAACAAGAAAACAAGGAAATCACAATTTAAATTAGTAACAAATTTAGAAATTTGAGAAAAAGAAATTTACTTAATTTAATTTACTTAATTTAATTTTATTTAGCCATTGTTAAATTAAATAAATTAAAATAAAAATAAAAATAAATAAATGAGAAACTGTAAATGTAAATAAACAAATTCTAATTAATTAAATAAATAAACAGATACGTAAGTAAATGATTTGCTGAAGATTGGGTTGCATGCAATCGAGACGCGTGTCGTGCATTGTCACTGAAGCCGCATTGACGTTTGAGCACGAAAGACTCTGTACGCGTCTGTCGCTGAACGCGCCGCGCCACAGGATTCTGCGTTTGCGTGCTATCGCTGGCTGGCTGTGCACTGTGGCTTTGTTTGATGCGGCGAGATATTTGCTGTGGGCAGTTTTGGGTGGAGCGGAGTGAGTAGCGGCAGAGGCGGGAGAGGCGGGAGAAGCGGGCCAGGAGGAGCGGTGGTCAGCGGGACACAGGACACGGGACACAGGACACGGGACACGGGATAAGGTACAGGTATAGAGGGTGTGTCACCGGTCAGGCAGTGGCCAAGTGGCAGGCCAAGTGGCAGGCCAAGCTGCAGACAAGACTCGAAACAACGAGAGTCCCGGCAGTCGCCATTGGCTACCCTGGGGGCTCTTTCTGGGCAAGCTCCAGCTGTGCCCTCTGTTCTCACGCTGCTCAGCCCCGCAGCCACAGCCGGCCACAATGCCGCGCTTCCAAGACAGTAACCCTCCGTAAGTTCACTGTTTGTTCTCCAAAAGAAAACATTACGTGTATTTTTGCTTTGCTGCTTTCTGCTTTCTGCTTTGTTGCTGCTTTTATGCTCTCTCGGGATGTATAACAAATGAAGCTTTATTGTCCTGAAATATCGTTAATTCAAATGCAGTATCTACTAACACAAATTCAGATACTAGATATTCGATATTCATATACAATTATAATTATAATTATAATTGATTACAATTACAGTTACAGTTACAATTAATTACAAATACGATTACAATTACAAATACGATTACAATTACAAATACACGTTATATTAAGCAACAGATAAAACTAAGCTAGTATCACGTGAACTTACAGGGTACTGATGCCGGCCTATTAAAATTCCACAACGGCTACTCCAACCACTACGGCCACTACGGCCACTACGGCCACTATGAAAATTTCCGTCCATCCCGCAAATAACAAACGCGATTCACAATTTCTAAAATAACAGATTAATGGAAGAAAGGTTAAATAGAGAAAAAATTTAATTATTATTTTAAATTTTTCTTATTTGTTATATTTATAAAGAGGCGGTGTAAATTTACTAATATGATTTGTAAATTTACTAATTAATTTTATTCTTTTAATATTAATTTTTGATTAAAATTAATTTATTATATGTTTATACGCGTATTTAATCACTGTTTTTTCTATTTTATTTAATTTTATGATAAGTAGTCTTACATTTAATTTATATAAATTATTATATAAATTAATAATATTGTTATTATTATTCTTATTATTCTTATTGTTGTTACCACTAACAATTATAACATTTTAATTTAAAACAAGGAAATAATAACAGTACTGATCACGTGCCATTTCCATTTCTATAAAATCAATCTTTCATCATCATCATCATTATCATTATTATTATCGTTATGATACGAATTTTGATGATGAATACCAATATCTTTTTGCCATTGATTATTCGGTATTTGATTCTCAATATCAATATTATCATTCAAACTATTATTATGATTATCTTGTAATTCATCCTGTCCATTATAAATTTGTGATTCATTTAGTTCTCTTAATCTTTGCATAACTCTTTTATATAATACATATGTAATAATTGAAAATGCCATTGCTGGTAAAATTGCACTCATTAAATCAGCAAATTTTTCACTATTAGTATTATCCCTATTTAAATCTCTTAATTTTTGTCCAACGTATAAAACTAATAAAAATTTTGGTGATACTAAAACATTTGCTAAAAAGAAAACTGTTATTGATAAATCAGGTAATGATGCTAATGCTCCATTTGTAAATGAATATGGTGTAGGACATAATCTTATTAAAAAAATAATAAAAATTTTTTCATAATAACTATGTCCATTTGTTAATACTATATTAATTAATTTAAAATTTGAATTTTTTTCAATTAAAATTTTTGATTTTTTAATTAAAATTTTTTGAAAAATTAAAAATGAACAACATGATCCAATTATAGTTGATATTGAAATTAATAAAAAACCTTTAATTGATAATCCATATGTCATTGCAATTATTGTTGATGTCATTGAATATCCTGCCATTGGTGGGAATGAAATTATGAAAATTGCTAAAAATAATAAAAATTCACCTTTAAATCCAATTGATTTTAAATAATCCGCTGTTGATATCATATAAGATAATACAACTTGATGATACACAATTGCTAAAATATCAATTGTTGTAAAAATTATAACCATCACTATTATTAAGATTCTTTTTGTTATACTCTGTGAATAAAACCATTTCACATATTTAGCCAATCTTGTTTTCAATGATTCAATAATTGTATTGAATTGTGATACTGTACCGTTATTATTACCATTATTAAATTCAGGAAAATGTGATAATATTCTAGAACTCGAAGAAGAACTATTGGTATTAGAATTAATAGGAATTGCTGAATCACCTGAATGTGAAACTAAATCATCTTCATCTGTATCAATCTCTAAATTCTGATATCCTCTATTGAAATTCATTATACTGTTCTTAACTTGCTCTTATGTTCTTATGTTTTCATGCTTTTCAGTCAACTAAATGCAAAAAATATTGATATTATGATAAAGATATTTATATATATATATATATATATATATTCATATATGAAAAGCTATATTTTTGTTTCATCATCCCATTCTTATCTCCTATGCCCACTTCATGTTGCTTCGCCTTCTCCCTTACTCTGCCCCAAAAGAATGCCTCATATTGTTTCGTTCCGCAAAAATTTGATCCGAGCACTATTGATCTCCTCCAGCCGGCCCTAGAAAGGGAGATCGACCCACATTCATAGGGCGATCGACGCGTTGGTGCACCTGCCGAAAGAAGAATCAATTATGAAACTTCTGCTGACGTAATACGGACATTTGAGTTTCCCCAGCTAAAAAGTTCCGAATTTGGTTTTTCCGCGATGAGAGAACTTTCCCTTTCAGCTTATTTTCTGTCTCTCTCCATTATTAAAACATTGCTCACATTGTTCTCCTCGCTATCGGTCTATCGTGGCTGTATCTATTCTATATCTGTGCGTCCGTCCCCTTATCACTGATTGTATTATGTTGTGTTCTCTCATCTTATCAGACTTGTATGTTATCTCTAGTGTCACATATGGCTTGAGATTACACCATGAACTAAACGGCTAGTGCTACTCAATACATTGCTTGTGGCTGCTGCATCTGTTCCTTCGTTCGTCAATGTACTTCAATGCACTCATTGATTTGGAAAAATTATGTTATCTTGAAAAAAGGGTTGTAATGTTTTTTTTTCTTCCCCCTCACTTTATTATATATATTTAAGAATTTATTCATTTCTTTCTTTATCCTATATACAATAAATAGTATTTGTATACTTGAATAAAAAATTAGGCAAAATGAGTAGTGCAAATAGAAATATACCGGCTTCAAATTATCATCAATTTTCACATACAAATACAGAAAGAAGAGCTTCTTTAGTTGTAGGTTCAATTGGTAGATCCATAACAGGAGGTTTATTTACTCCTTCTGATTTCATCTCTAAGAATAAACAATCAACAATAGACACAAATCTTAACGACGACGATGATGATGAAGATTACGACGATGAAGAAGCACTGGAAGATCTAGAAAGTAATATAAGTTCGTCTTTACCGCATAATATTCATACTCCTTCAATAGGCGCTGGTACTACAAATATTATGTCTAGTGCAAACTCACCATATAATCATATAAGAACTCCAAGTTTACCAAATTTGTTAGATTTCCCTTCAAGAAGACAAAGTATTAATCAATTATTAAATGAAGAAGCTCAATTATTGGCTAAAAATAAAATTCAATTGAAAAGATCCTCAAATGATCTGAATACTAATATAACATCAAATGCAACTACTAATTTGTTAAATTCACAGAGACATTCTTCTTATGGTTCAACTAATAATAATAAATCAATTAATAATATTAATATTAATACACCAGATTTTACTAAAACTGATGCTGAAGAAATTGCTGAAAGTTTTGATGAAGCAGTTAGAAAAGGTTTAATTAAAACAACTTGGCAATTCGAACTACAAAAACTTTTTTTATCATCATTACCACTCGTAATCACTTTCTTATTAGAAAATTCATTTGCTGTTGCTTCAGTTTTCTCTGTAGGTCATATCGGTGCCACTGAATTAGCTGCTGTTACTTTAGGTTCGATGTCTGCTAATATAACAGGTTTCTCTTTTGTTCAAGGTTTAGCCACTGCTCTGGATACTTTCTTACCTCAGGCTTATGGTGCAAATAAATTGAAATTGGTTGGTATCATTTTTCAAAGATGTACCGCTTTAATTTTAACCGTCATGTTCTTCATTTGTCTCAGTTGGTGGTTATTTGCAGAAAATTTATTAACTTCAATGTTACCTGATCCAGAAAGTGCAAGATTAGCAGCTCAGTATTTAAAAGTTGTTTCATTTGGTATGCCTGGTTATATCTTATTTGAAACAGGTAAAAGATTTTTACAAGCTCAAGGTATATTTCACGCTTCAACTTACGTTCTTTTCATTTGTGCTCCATTGAATGCGTTCATGAACTATTTTTTCGTTTGGTCGGAAACATTTGGTATTGGATATTTAGGAGCACCATTATCTGTGGCAATCAACTATTGGTTAATGGCATTAGGTTTATTCTTATATACTGTTACAACTAATTCTGAAATTAAACCATTGAAATGTTGGGACGGTTTGAATATTAGTAAATCTTTTAAAAATTGGGGGAAATTATTTTCATTGGCATTACCTAGTGTCATTATGATTGAAGCAGAATTCTTAGCTTTTGAAATTTTAACTTTATTTTCTTCATATTTAGGTACAACAGTATTGGCTTCACAATCACTTATCACTACAATTGCTTCTTTATCTTATCAGGTACCATTCGGTGTATCAATTGCTTCTGCCACTAGAGTTGCAAATTATTTAGGTGCTGGTATACCACATTCAGCTAAGATTTCAGCTGATATGACTCTGGTGTTAACTATATTAGTTTCATCAATTAATTTCTCTTTATTATCGTTTGGTAATCACGTTATTCCAACATGGTTCTCTAATGATAAAGAAGTTATTGAATTGGTCAGTAAAATTTTACCATTTATTGCTTTAATTCAAATATTTGATGCTTTAAACGCTACAAGTGCTGGTTGCCTTAGAGGTATGGCTTTACAAAAAATTGGAGGATACGTTAATTTATTTGGTTATTACGTTATCGGTGTTCCTATTTCTTTATTCTTAGCATTTTATGCTGATTTATCTTTATTCGGTCTTTGGATTGGAACAGGTATTGCTTTGGCCATTATTGGTATTGTTCAATATTACGTTATATTCAGAGCCGATTGGGAAAAATTATCTGAAGAAGCTATTCAGAGAAGTAATTCAGATTAAATAGAATTAAATATATTTTTTTCATCTTTTTTATCATTGACCCTTTTATGCTTTCCTTTTATACTCTTTGTACATTTACTTACATTATTAAATTAAACTTTTTAAAAAAAATTTATAGTCATTGCATTGATCGGTATATAAATAAATAAATATATATGTATTCATATAATCATAAAATATATTCAGAAAGTGTTAAGAAAGAACGGGGAAAGAAAAAAGAAAAAAGATTAAAGCCTATAATACTTCTATTAATTAAATCTATATTTGGTATTATATTGCTTATTCATCTTTTTTGAAAACTGGGAATTCTAAACCATGATTACCTTTGTATTTTGGTGATTCTGGTTCAGTCCAGTCCTTTAAGACTTCGTCGTTGGTGATCTTGTAAACTTCAATACCTAATGGTCTACAACAGTCAACCATATCAAYTGGRTTTTCATCATCACCTTCACCCCAGTCCCATGCACTTAAATCACCACCTGGACAACATGAAACAGCAGCTAAGACATCGGTTTCAGCAAAAAATTCGAAAAAATCTCCCTTTTGAGCTGGACASGTTTCYWKGAARTATTGATCGTGTTCGTTTAAACCGGTTAATTGGAAAACGTTCAAGACATCGTGAACATCAAATTCGGTTAAACCGTATGGCATAACGGCTCTGGTTAAGTTGGAGTGACAGTGGAAATCGTTATCTTCACCAGAGAGTARCTTGTCAACATATGGATCACATCTTGTACCAAGTAAATCGTGTAATCTTCCACCCCATTCATCTTGACCTCTCTTTTGTAATGAATCGTTGGTGATGGTGACTAAAGGTCTTAAGTATGGGAGATTGGACCATAATCTGTCGTAGACAGAGACATGAGCACTGTGTAATTGTCTGGTTCTTGAGGCCCAGAATCTTTCTCTTGGGTTGTTAAAATTCCAGATGTTTAARTCASMRACTTGTGGACCTTCGAYGGTGACGATTCTACARACATGACCTT
Source organism: [Candida] boidinii (assembly GCA_001599335.1). NCBI lineage: Eukaryota > Fungi > Ascomycota > Pichiomycetes > Pichiales > Pichiaceae > Ogataea > [Candida] boidinii. The sequence goes on from BCGP01000005.1 coordinate 16,022, forward strand.
TTGGGACTTTCCAAGCTTTACCTGATCTGATTGGAATAATGAATTTTTCAACTAATTCTCTTTCACCYTTTTCAGCGGTGGCGGCAATTGAGTCATATAATTCACGGTTAGCGTAAAGTGGTGAATCTTTTGTTGGTAAGTAAGCAGCGACAGGCTTCTTTAAGTTGTATGTGGTTTTAACTGGTGTTTGGGAAGACATCTTTATTTGAGAATCTAGTTGTGATATATGTCTAGAGAAACTGGTCAGCCAACGGTAAATTTTTTTTTTGCAAATATCGTTTTGATTCAGTAGAAGCAAAACCACCTATTTATAACTGTTGAAGAAGAATGGAATTATTGAAAGATTCATTGAAGGAAAAAGAAGGGAGCTAACTATATCAACGGTATTACTAGGAACGATAGTTCATTTTAAAAGATGGACAATCAATCAGTTCACGATTCAAGATAGCAAGGAAAACAGGTTCCGTCGAAGCCCACAATCACAATGGCTCACTCCTTATTTATTTGAACAATCGTACATATCAGATACAAAGAGATGCTTATTAGATACATATATCATAATACAGGGCTCTCCCAGCTAACAAAGCAAAGTGCGCTGCACAATTCCTCGGCTCACCTTTCTCAGATTTGGCCGCATGATAGTCCATTATTCTCAGCTGTTATCTGTCGCTGTGTCTTTGTGGCTCGCTGATACGTGGCTGATAAGAGAGTCCGCCGCCGCCTAAATCGGCCTGTACAAGAATCCCAGCACAGCGTGCTATTTCCACAGAAGAGAAGAGTTTCCGTCTCTATTGTCGGGCAGCAGCTACGACAGCCGTCTTGAAAGATCGGGCAGCGGCCTTTCCCTGTGTCGGGGAATTGCAAGAACGTGCGATGCTGCTGCGTAGCCTGCAATTTTTCAAACAGACGACGGGCCGATGTTGCTGATTACCAGCGCTTCCCACAGATTGTCGGGTAAATATAGAGTGCTGACTCCAATCCTAAGCGGAACTCTTACCCGTATAAAACTGGTAAGCATTGAAATAAGGAAACTTCCACTGTTTAAATGGACTTAGAGGACCGAAATCAAGCGGGATCTATTTCTAAAAGTTCAACTCCGAATCATACTTATTCTACAAACTTAATCTTTTTTTGATAAGACGGAGTTTCATTAGCTAAGATACAATTAATTAAAAGTGACGGTAGTTTTCATTAGTTATTTATATAGTAGTACATTATTGAATTTAGAGATGAATATTATATTTAAGATTTATTGCCTATTCATCTCTTTTGAAAACTGGGAATTCTAAACCATGAGCACCCTTATACTTTGGACATTCTGGTTCAGTCCAGTCCTTTAAGACTTTGTCGTTGGTGATCTTGTAAACTTCAATACCTAATGGTCTACAACAGTCAACCATATCAACTGGATTTTCATCATCACCTTCACCCCAGTCCCATGCACTTAAATCACCACCTGGACAACATGAAACAGCAGCTAAGACATCGGTTTCAGCAAAAAATTCGAAAAAATCTCCCTTTTGAGCTGGACAGGTTTCTTGGAAGTATTGATCGTGTTCGTTTAAACCGGTTAATTGGAAAACGTTCAAGACATCGTGAACATCAAATTCGGTTAAACCGTATGGCATAACGGCTCTGGTTAAGTTGGAGTGACAGTGGAAATCGTTATCTTCACCAGAGAGTARCTTGTCAACATATGGATCACATCTTGTACCAAGTAAATCGTGTAATCTTCCACCCCATTCATCTTGACCTCTCTTTTGTAATGAATCGTTGGTGATGGTGACTAAAGGTCTTAAGTATGGGAGATTGGACCATAATCTGTCGTAGACAGAGACATGAGCACTGTGTAATTGTCTGGTTCTTGAGGCCCAGAATCTTTCTCTTGGGTTGTTAAAATTCCAGATGTTTAARTCASMRACTTGTGGACCTTCGAYGGTGACGATTCTACARACATGACCTTTTGGGACTTTCCAAGCTTTACCTGATCTGATTGGAATAATGAATTTTTCAACTAATTCTCTTTCACCTTTTTCAGCGGTGGCGGCAATTGAGTCATATAATTCACGGTTAGCGTAAAGTGGTGAATCTTTTGTTGGTAAGTAAGCAGCGACAGGCTTCTTTAAGTTGTATGTGGTCTTGACTGGTGTTTGAGAAGACATCTTTATTGGTTCCTTAACAGACTTTCAAGAGACACAGAAGATTATCTCATAGAAATGGGGAGAAAACCAGCGAATCTTTATACATATATTTATACAGTTCGCTAAAGAATAAAAGAGTCGCATATTTACTCAAAAGGGATTATGTTTCAAATCAGGCAAAAGGGCTTGATTAGATAACGTTTTATGATTTAAAAGATATCGATATTTTTATCCTGTCTTGATAAGACAAATTTAAATTAAACCCCTCCATTGTATCACTTCCTGGAAATCATGTTCCGAGAACAAGAAAGACTCCAGATTTAGTATTAGTATACTGATAAACTACACACGGGTATTAATCGTATTACTTATTTAAGTACTGATAAACTAGACAATCTGTCGGTCAATGTTCGCGCCTTCAGTACAGGGATAGTGATAATTTCCCCTTTTGATCAAAACCTGCATATTAACGGGCAACTTTCTTAACGGTGGTCATCTACGATTCAAAATCAGATGAAATTTCGTATATCCGAATTACGCCATAGTTTAGAGTTCCTGTTCTATTTCCGTGTACCAGCTACGTTAGAGCCTTGAAAATATGCCTTTCTCATCTTTTGGTTGTGATTGGAATGAGCTATTAGCCACGAGCAATGAGCAATCATCGATGAGATATTGGAAATAAACATACTCAAATTGGAAATTCATACACTTATGATGTATAATAATTCAACCGTATCTGCACCTATGTATTGAAGCCAAATTCACACACCCCCACCCCCTCCCTCACCCCATTCAAACGGTTTTCTTTGAAGTTACATACATCAATTCCTGTATATCTTTAAAGACGTGAGCTTCAAATTGCTACCTAGCTGAACAATAATTCTTGTCATTAAAGCGTCTTTAATTGTTCGTTGACCAGCCTAAAATAAATATATCCATCATATTGCTATCGTTAACTACCTAATAAAAAATTGACAAAGGAATTTTGCTCTGGTAGTGACTCTTTTTCTTTTAAGACTAATCAAAGGCCAAACGGCAAATCAGACGAGCGGGCATTTGGCTAACTGATCGTCTCTTATCAGTGGCCAAAACCAAAGAGTGATTGGCACGGGTTGGACCCAATCAGCAAGCTGCAGTGACTCACCACAGTTAAATCCTGGCTGATTCTTACTGCGTAAACGGAAATTATTCCACTCCCCGAGTTCGCTGCTTTGGGAAGGGCGATGCAGGTTTCGCACGGCACGGCTCAGTGCAGTGGCAGGCGGCTCAGACTATCTCACTGCAAAAAGACTCTCTCGTGTGCCGGCTGGTAGCTGCCCCAAACCTCCGCAACCCACGCACGTGAAGCCAGCCAAATAACAGCAGAATGCCCCTCTTTCTGTGAATCCTGCACGGCAAAAGATAGCAACTGAAAACAATGAGGACAATGGGAAAAAAGAAAAAAAAAAAAAAAAATAGTAAAAATAGTAATATGCATATCTAACGGTCTATGGTATCACGAGTGCAAATTCTTGTTCTGTTTAATTCTGTTTAGTTCTGTATTGGTTCTTCTTTGCAAAATTTTGTAGCCTCGTTACTCCAGACAGAGGAACACCTACAGTTTCAACTTTATAGATGTAGACACAGAACAATAAAGCTCATCTCCTCTCTTATTGTTACATAAAAGTACTAAGGGTTTTTTTGGCATTATAAGAGACTTTTCTTTTATTATTCGGTTCAAATTTTCATTTCATATTAAAATAGATTAAAAATAAATAAATTAATTGATGACTAACAATCAACATCAGTTTCAACACACACTTTCTGAAAGAAGAGCTTCTGTTATTGTAGGTTCTGTTGGAAGAGGTGGATTTTTAGACTCCACTGACTTTAACAGAAATGCAAGCGCCATAGACGATTTAACCGAAGAAGAAGATAATGATATAGAAGATTACACTGGAACAAACGATTTAGACGGAGTTTTAACAAATTCACGCTCTTCTTCCATGGCATCAGAATCACATACACCTTTACTCAATAGTCATGAAAATACATATGCAACATTAAGAAAGAATGTTTCTAATAAAGAATCATTCCATGAATTAGTTAACGAAGAAGCACGTCTATTGGCTTCGAACCATATCCAGGTTAAGACTTCAAATGGCGATCAAAACTCATACCAATCTGTAGGCCCGTATGGCTCAGATGGGAACAGCCGCTCTCGTTTGAATTCTTTCTCTGGAGATAGAGAAATAGATACAGAAATTATGGAAAGTTTTGATGATGCCGTTCAGAAAGGTCTTATCAAAACATCGTATAGCTTTGAATTGAAAAGATTGACATACTCCGCTGTTCCTTTGATTATTACATTTCTTTTACAAAATTCATTATCTGTTGCATCAATTTTTTCTGTTGGTCATATAGGTTCAGTACAACTGGCGGCTGTTACTCTAGGCTCTATGACTGCAAATATCACAGGTTTCTCACTGATTCAAGGTTTAGCCACTGCATTAGACACATTTCTTCCTCAGGCATACGGTGCTGGAAAATATAAGTTAGTTGGTTTAATCTTCCAAAGATGTACTGCTTTGATTTTGTTTATTATGATTTTCGTTTGTTCTACATGGTGGTTATTTGCTGAAAAATTGCTTATTTCCATATTACCTGATCCAGAAAGTGCAGAATTAGCCGCCAAATATTTAAAAGTTGTATCATTTGGTGTTCCAGGTTACATCTTATTTGAAACAGGTAAAAGATTTTTACAAGCTCAAGGTATATTTCATGCTTCTACATACGTTCTTTTCATTTGTGCTCCATTGAATGCATTCATGAACTATTTTTTCGTTTGGTCGGAGACATTTGGTATTGGATATTTAGGAGCACCATTATCTGTTGCTATTAACTATTGGTTAATGGCTCTCGGTTTATTATTTTTCACAATCACTACTAAATCTGACGCTAACCCTTTGAAATGTTGGGATGGTTTAAGTTTAACCAAAGCATTTCAAAATTGGGGTGGATTATTTTCACTAGCCTTACCTAGTGTTATAATGATTGAAGCCGAATTCTTAGCATTTGAAGTTTTAACTTTAGGTTCCTCTTATTTAGGAACAAAGGCATTAGCTTCTCAATCTGTTATAACAACTTTATTTTCATTGGTTTATCAGTTACCATTTGGTGTTTCAATTGCATCAGCTACAAGAGTAGCAAATTATTTGGGCGCTGGTTTACCAGACTCAGCTAATATTTCAGCAAGAACTATATTTGTATTAACTTTTGCTGTTTCTGTTATTGATTTTTCATTTTTAATGATTGGTAGATTCTCGATTCCTAATTTATTCACTAATGATGACGAAGTTAAAGAGATATTATCCGGTATTTTACCATTGATTGCTGTTATACAAGGTTTCGATGCATTAAACGCAACTACCGGTGGTTGTCTTAGAGGTATGGCACTACAGAAAATTGGTGGATATGTCAATCTTTTGTGTTATTATTTAATCGGTTTACCATTATCCTTTTTATTAGCTTTCAAAACACCTTTGAAATTATTCGGATTATGGGTTGGTTCTGGTATGGCACTTCTCTTTATTGGTGCAATTCAAACTTATGTTATCTTTAACGCTAACTGGAAAAAACTATCAGATGAAGCTATTGCTAGAAGTAACTCTGATTAAAGACTTTCATCATTTCATCATTTCATTATTCTCTCATTTTTCTAATTTAATTCAAACTGTATTAATATCACTACCGGCATCTCCATCTTATTACTCTTAAATGACTTCTTTTTTTCTTCAAAATATTCTGTATTCATTATTATATATCATATGATTCATTCATTCCCATTTTTTGCATTAATTCATTTTTCTTTCTATACTTCATTTCCAATACATCTTTTTCAATAAATCATTTGTGTACTCTCTTTATTCTCTTTGTATTATTAAAGTAGATTGGTAAATGGTAAAGTCTAAACAGTAAAAGTTATTTATTAGCATGGTGTACGGATGTATGGCAACCGGCTAACTAAATTTCGCCGCACTCAATTTCCTAAACGGTTACTGCGCTTTCCCTTATTCTTAGACAAGTCAGTCACCTCTCTCCGCTTCATGAAAATAAATACAAGCGTCTTGATTTGACTCCTTGATGTTGCACCACAAGGGTTTGTCTAGTAGCTTTAATGAATATGGTGTTTCTTATTTATATTTTTTGTCTCTGATATCCAGTATATGTCAGTTTATTGGCATATACCATTTAAAGGGCTATTTCTATTTGCATATATTTTCACAGTGTCAAATAGAGTGCTTCCCCACTTTTTTTTTTTGATCTCAAGACAGCACTAATACTACATATAAACCATGGATTTTTACTCAAATCTTGATTCCAGATCACTGGATAAAGATGTGCCTACGCTTTTTGAAGTTGTTTCATCTAATGAATTAGAGCACCTGATATCACCATCTATACGATTCATATTGGTTCATTACACTCATAAGTATCCTAAATATCTCATAAGAATTCTTAACTCATTCGATGAAATAAATTTACTAGTTAGAAGTTTTATAGAGTATAATACTCTCAAAAATTGGAATTCGACATTTACTGAAAAATTTTATGGTTTGAAAAGGGTTAATGATTTGAATTTGAAATTAGATAGGACGAAATCCGTTACAAATGATAAATTTGAGAAACTAAGAAGATTGACAAGATTACAAATTATAGCTAGTGTATTAGATATTATTGGAATACCATATTTATCATCAAAATTTGATTTATTATATGAAAAAATGTATCCTAAATTTTTAATGGATCAATTAAGACCTTTTGAAAATTGGAAAGATTTTTTTGCGTATTATTTTATTAAGATTTATCCTGTTGTTAAATTTATTTTCAAATTTATAAATTTACTATGTCAAATTTTTTATATCTCAGGTAAATTTAATTCACCTTCATTTTTAACATACTTATTTAAGATTAATTATTCACGTATGGGTGGTTATGACTATCAATTAGATGATTTAAGAAGATCTAAATTTTTGAATGAAACTTCTAATTCAACTCGTGGTGGTGGTAATGATAGAAGAATAAGGCCACCATCGGTAAAAGAAGAATTTTTCCAAATATACTGTAATTTAATAAGACCATTGAAGAAAACATTTTTATTAACAACAAGTTCAATTTTCCCAGCATCAATTTTTCTTTTAAAATTTTTAGAATGGTGGAATTCAAGTGATTTTGGAAGACAATTATCAAATAAATCAGATGATGTATCATTAATTATGAATGATAAAGAAATTTTACCACCAGCTATATTACCATCTGAAATTTCTACAGATAAGAAAATAATTAAAAATTCAATCAAATTAGGTAAGTTTCATAAAGATAAAGGAATTTGTTATTTATGTAATGAAGAAATTCATAATCCTGCTATTATTGAAACAGGTTATGTATTTTGTTATCCATGTATTTATAAATATTTAAGTGAGGAAGAGGATAAAAATAAAGGTGGAAGATGTCCTATTACAGGTAAGAGGTTATTAGGTTGTAGGTACTCTGATAATTCAAAATCTTGGAAAATATCAGGAATTAGAAGGTTGATGATTTGAAGTTTTTAATGTTTTTACGATTTAGTATGAATAAATATTCTTTTTTATGTAATTTATGAAATTAATGTTATATTATTTATATTTTTAATAACCATTTATTAAAATATTTATAAAAAGTAAATGAAAAGAATGAATAATGAAATTAATGTAAAGGTATTAATAATGCAGTAAAAAAATAAAAGAATGAAGGTTAAATCGAAGTTAAAATGTAAAATATGCATAAAGAGTGACTAAATATATGATAAAAATAGAGAACAAAATAAATTAAAGATTTTTTAAGGTTTATGATTCATCAGATTCACTTTCTTCATCACCACTTGTCCATTCAATATAATTTTCATTAATTATTTTCTTTGATTTTTTTAACATTAATGGATCAAATGGGAAGTAAGCTTCTAAATCTAAGAATTCTTGTTTTGATGAAAAAGAATGAGATGTTGAAGTGGTAATTGACATTGAAACTGAAGAAGATGATGATGACGATGATGTCTTTGAAGATACTGGGGAAGAAGATCTTTTCCTTTCAGGTGTATTTCTTGGACCTTTAATACCACTTAATCTTTCTCTTTTATTCTGTTCAATAATTGAAAAACAGTAACATAAATCGGTTTGTTGTGAAATTCTAGCAAAAATTAAAACAACTGTTTCATTACAATATTTTAAAGGATTAAATTTTGAAATTATAATTCTTTGGAAAAATCTATCTAAGGATAAATCCCATTCATTATTTGTCTTTAATTCTTCGTATCTAAAACAAACGATATATAGTAATCCTTGAAAAACAGAGTATAACATTTTAAATCTTTCCATACCACCTCTACCATCATTTATTTCAGATTCTCTTTGATTTATGAATGATTCACACCAATTTATGAAAAATGAAATAACAGCTAATAATTGATCTTTTTCAATTGTTTTAGCCCTAGCTATAAAACTTGAAATATATTGCATTGCTTTAATTCTATTTGATGTCATTTCACTTTGATCAAAGACAGAATCGATAAGCATGAATAAGAAAGTTTCGGTTAATTCTCTTTTCTGTTGAGCTGCATGAAATAAAAGGTATTGAATACATCTAGTATAATGAGTTGGTAAAACATGAGACTTAAATAATGATAATAAAGTATTGAATAAACCAACGCCATTACCAGATTCTAAATTTTCTGTTGTAAATTTTTCAGAAGTACATTTCATTAATATTGATAATATTGAATCTAATTTACCTGATAAATCAGAAACTTTTTGCAATTCAACGTCATATTCTTCTTCACCTTCGATTGTGGTTAAATTTATTTCATCTTCTTCATCTTCATCTTCATCGTCTTCGCCTTCATCAGAATAATTTGCAGTTGTGTCATCGTTAGCGTATTTTTCAGCATCGGCTTCATCTTCGCTATCGTCATCTTCTGATTCAGCTACTTCTTCTTCTTCTTCTTCTTCTTCAGACTCGTTAACTTCTTGATCATTTTCTTCTTTATCTAACGCTTCATTTAAATCTTCGTCATCGATTTCATCTAATTCATTTTGTAATTCAACGTCAAGTTTAATACAATTATCCATAATAATTGACCAAACAGGAGTTCTAACTTCTTCACAATATTTAGTTAATTCTAATAAATTTTTAACATAATTTGTTAATTCATATTTTGAAGTTTGTTTATGTGGGAAATTTTTTGATAATAAAGCAGGTAAACTATTAACAGAAGTTGGCATTATACCAATAATATAATTTAAAGTATCATGAATTATTGGTAAATTTGATTTTTTACCAAAATCTTTAATTAATTTATCAGTTACATCATTCCAAAATTTTGGGATACCTGATACCAATACTGATAAAAATGTAGTATAAACTTTAACAAATTTTTGATTTATCAATAATTGAACGTTATCATTTGAATTTGATGAAGAATTTAAATTTGATATTTCATTTGATTTAATTATTGGTAAATAATAATCTAACCATTTTAATTTTAATAAAAATTGAATTAAAGGATAACATTTTTTATTATCTAATCTTGAGATTTCATTTGTCAATATTGGTAATATAACATTCAATTTATTTATTGAAGTATCTTTATTTGAGGTTAATGATATTATTTGTGAAGTTAAAGTATCAATAGGTACAGTATCATTCTGAATTAATCCAAATGGGAAAATAAAAGTAAAACAACAAGAGGTTAGACATAAAATGTTAGTATTAATTTATTAGAAGAATAATGAGAAAAAAATATAATAATAATATAACGATAGATGATGATAGAATGAATAACAATCAAATATAATCAATGAAAATGTTCTTTTTTTTAAAAAAAAATTAAAAAAAAAACAAAGATTTACAAGGTATAACCAACCCCCAAATTATATGATATGAAATGTCATTTATTTAAATTCTTATCTTCCCATGCCTATCCTATCCTTATTAATTTCCCTATTATTCGTTATCCCTAATCAAATCAAATTAAATTAAATAAAAAATCATAAAAAAAAATCGTATCCCTATATTATATGACTCCCATTCTTTTTCGATTCATTTTTTTTCCTTTCTTTATAAACCCATATATCAAATTAATCTCCTGTACCTTGACCTGCAAGGATTTTTAAAATTTCTGTGCTATGTGTTTGTTTATGTGTGCGTTTTGTACTGTGTCTATTAGTATCCTTATTTGCTGTGTCTGTTTATACTGTGCTGTGCGTTATCCTATTATAAAGAAAAGATCAAATCAAAAGATCGAAGAAAGAAAAAGAAAATCCCAACTCAAATTAAAAAAAAAAAGTTAAAAAATTATGATTGTATTGTATTCCTATCCCCAAATAAAAAAAAAAAGTTTATATTATTTTTTTATAAAAAGACAAAAAGACATACCTTTTCTAAAGAATCTAAAGCTGAGTGTATAAGATTTCTATACATTTTTAAAGAAAATGCATCTTCTTCTCTTTTCAAAATGATATCATTATTATTAGTATTATTATTATTATTATTATTTATGGAATCATTTTTTTCATCTCTTTTTTTAATCATTTCTTTGAATGATTCCATTCTTAATGCTTTTCTCTTTTTAATTGGATTTATATCATCATTTTCAATATTATTTGAGTTATTATTGTTATTGTTAGTGTTATTTCTTTTTCTTTTATCCCTTATTATCGGGAGAGAAGATTTATCGAAATTATTAGTTGGTTGTTGTTGGATTGACATCATAATTGTTCTATATTATATATCGTATCATAAATGTTTTAAGTATGGATGGAGTATGGATATGAAATGAAATGAATGTAAAAAACGAGAAATCAATGAGATGTTAATATAGTTATATATATATTTATATGCTTTTATTTATATTTATATTGTTTTTTATTAATTAATTTATTTGTGTTTAGTTATATAATTATTTATTCTGTAAATTTGTAAACTTATAACCACTTGTAAGTATCCAAATGTATGACTTGACAGAATTGTTTCAGTATTAGTACTGGTACTGATATACGAGAACTAATAGAATATCAAGATATGAAAGGGTGTAATATATTCAGATAAGCCAGATCAATGTATATCAATACAGGGATGGATCAGGGATCTAAGTGATGTCAAGAGCTAAAGGCAAGAAGGGTATAACAGAACAGTATAACAGTATAACTATTAACAGTATAACAGTATAACTATTAACAGTATAAAAGAATATAATGCAATGTAGAAAGGAGAAATAACTAAACAGGATAAAAGAAAAAAAAATTTTCTTTTTTATACAAATTTGGAATTTTGCATTGTTTAAAAATTGTTAGTAAAATTGTGTGTATTACGTAATCTGGAGGTGGGCTCGCGTGAGGAGAGCTCGGCGGGAAATGAGCAGAGATGGGCCGCAGTGGGCCGGCAAGGCTGTGGCCGGTTGGCCGGGGACTACGTTGTAGACTGCGGTGTGGCTGGCGGGCAATTTGGCGGGCTGGTTGGCCTTTTGGCTGGTTGGCCTTTTGGCTGGCGTGCTTACCGCTTTATCATTTATATTATATATTTCTTTTATTATATATTGATATTCTATATTCTATAATCTAATATATGTTCTATTTATGTTCTATAACTTATATGCTCTGATTGCTTGGATCAGAAGAGTATCGCAAATTATATATTATGTAGACTGTTGTAGGTTGGGTATCATCCCATCATCGTATACTCCAGTCATGCATGGCTGTGTCTTTGCTGTTCACAGTTAACTGTATACTTAGTATACCAGTATATATAGCACATAGCACATGTCATACCTGTCACACAACACAGCTTCTTTCACTTGACACTTCTTAAAAATATTTTGGATCTATTACCATATAGCGTTACTGTGATTTTTTCTAACCTTGACTTTTATATGTAGCTATATCATATCATATGATATAAGGTACTATGCCGTATTATGCCGTTATGCCGTATTATATTTAATTAGGAGTGGCAATCATGTATCTTTTAATTAAAGCAGCCATTTGATTTTGATTCATTTGATTATTTTGAGAATATTGGAAATAAGCAAGTCTTTCACTTTGTGGTAATTCTGGAAATTGTGGTTGTGAATTTAATATCCTTGGATCAATTCTTTGAATATGTGTATTTAACATTCTTAATCTATCTGTTGCAGTTGTGTAAATTGTCATTTTATAAATTATTTATATATGGTATATATGGTATATATGGTATATATGGTATATTATGTATTAGTTATAGTATGTATATTATAGCTTAATATCTAATAGTATACAATAAAAGATAAGAAGATACTAATATATAAAATTCAGGAAACGCAGATATATATAAATAGAAAGAATCATCTTACCATATCATATGTCAAACCTTTAGAGATAGTGAAATATTAAATAAAAAAACAGTAGAAAGTGTAAAGTGAAAATAATAAAATCAGACAATGAAATAACGAAAATAGCGAAATTGCACGTGACTTGTTTTGATAGAGGTGCACGGATTTGTAGAGATTAATAAAAATAAGAAAACCTCATTTTTATTTTTATTTTAATTTAATAAAATTTAATAAATTCTCGCTTTTCAATGTTTAAATTCTCTGAAAATTTTTACTTTTACTTGTCTTTCATTTTAGTTGTTTGTTTCCTCTTGCTATAAATTAAACCTTTTCTTCCTGTTACTGACATTTTACTAAATTATCTTATACTTATTATATCTGTTAATCTAATTTATTATCATGGTTAGATATATCATTCATGTTAATAATGGATGTATTGAATATTCTCACATTTGTTCTTAGTGTTGTACCAAAAGTTTTTGATTGAACACTAAAGAGAAATACATTGAAAATATTTATCCTTATTTTTTTCATTTTATCTTTATATTTTATTTTTGTCTTTATCTTTTTAAACAATTGATGAATTAGTTATACTTAAGCTTAAGCTTAAATTTAAATTGAAAATTAATTTAATAATCTTTAAATGATGACAAGAGTGCATTTGGCTCGAGACGTAATGTCGCTGTGGAAAAAACCAAGCTACCTAAATTTTTTGGCTGAAAAAAAGATTATTATTTTAAATTTGATTTAATTTATATTAATTTTATTTGCTTTGTCTTTCTGTTTTACTTTTTTGATTTTATGTTATTTTATTTTTGAGGATTTATATATCGATATTTGTAATCATATAATGCGACGTGTAATTATTTTAATCGGTTTGACTTCTTCACCTTACTCTACTCTACTCTATTTTACTCTATTGTGCTCTATTGTGCTCTACTCTACGTTGAAATGTCAGTAACACTACTTAAATTTACTTAACTCTATTCAACGATACTCAAGTTAAACGCGGTTTCATCTATTGATGTAATTACTTACAATTGATGTATGATTAAATATGACTGAATTGAATCTATGACTATTAAAACATGTATATGAAAAACTATATGAAAACTTAAATTACATAAATAGATTAAATTAAATTAAATTAAATTAAATTTTTGTTTCTTCAATTGATTCAGATATAATATCTTCTAATAAATCTTTTGATAAATCATCTTCAAATTCACTATTTTGGAAAGATGATGGTAATAATTCATTTAATTTTAAAATTTTTTTCATATAATAAGCATCTTCACCATCTTGATAATAAGATTTTTCAATACTTAAAACTTCAAATTTTAAAGTATCTTTATATAAATGTAATGCTGCTCTATTTGATTTTCTTACATGTAATGATGTATATTCAGCTTTATAATTTTCAGTTAAAGCATAAAGACATTGTCTCATTAATTTATCAGCTATACCCATTCTTCTATATGTTCTCATAACACTTAATGATGTAACATGTCCATGTGGTGTCTTATCTTCAGCATCTGGATCATCATCCATTTTACCTAACACATAACCAACAATTTTTTCACCTTTATTAACATATTGTGGATCAGCTTTTATATTTTCTATATCTGAATCTATTATTATTTCAAATGGTTCATCTGATTCAATCCATTCTTCATCTGTTGTTGTAGCAACAAAAGATGCTTGAGGCCATGATAAGATATGATATAAATAATATTTTAATGTATAATTTTCTGGAAGATTATGAAGATTGGCATTTTGCATACCTTGCATATCTTCAACTCTTGCTCTCCTTATTGTTATTGCCATTTTTTTTTTGATTTGTTATTTTATTATATTGTAATTGCAATTGTAACTTACTTGTAATTTACAAATAGATTTTAACCTCATAGATAGCTACATATATATATCAATGAATTTAATATACTTCAATTGATATTGTATAGAATTTTAGGCATGAATTGGACTTCAAAGATTGATTACAAAATATGAACCACTTGATTCATCTTAGTTTATTATTTGTTCAGCTGTTGAATTTCACCAGTTATTCATTTGATTGTTACACTGTTAAAGAAACAGTGAGAGTAACCACCCGATGAATATCCAGTCTTCAGCCTTGAGATTTTATTTTTTAGCCAGCCAAAGGCGACGCGTCGCTGTGATAATTTTAGGCTGCGAAGATAGAATCTGGGCCATATGCCCCTGGCCCTAGCTAGCCGGCCGACTGCCTGGAATCCCTTGTAATGATTTGACCTAACAGCACACTAACAATTGTAAGAAGATTATTATTGATTCATTAGAGTTGTATTAAAGAAACTAATGGGACTGAAATAAATGAATTGTACATAGACCATCAAGTATATGAATCTCCAGTATTGATACCAAAGAGCATATCATATAAAATAGAATCAGTTCAATGTCATCTCATAATATTCTTTCATCTTCTTCTAAAGGAATAACGGGTATAGGCTACGATCCATCAATAGGTCCAAGATCAACAGCACCAAGTGATGTAAACAGTAATCCACAACTATCCAATTCATACTCTGGCTCACAATTGCAATCACAACAACAACAACAGATGAGAAGTTCAATAATATCAAGTACCACTACGCTTAACAGCAATATTTCATCCAATGGGAACTCTACTCTAAGTTCATCAGGTACATTAAGCAACAACAATAATAACAATAACAGTAATAGTAATAGCGGTAGTAATAGCATATATGATAGGAATTTGAATAGAAATAAGCATAGTATATCATTATCATCATTAAGTTTTTTATTTTGTGAAATAGTATCAAATACATTTAATAATTCAAGTGGGTTATCACAAATTGAGAAAAAATTAAGTAATTTAGGTTATAAAATTGGATTAAAATATTTAGAATTAATATCATTTCGTGATGTTATATCAATGTCAAATAAATCAAATCCATCAAAGAGACAAATAAAAGTATTAGATATTTTAATGATAATAAATAATAATTTATTTAATAATTTATTTGGTAAACCTGCAGATTCATTAGAAAGATCACAAGAAGATTCATCACAATATATGATTTATGAAAATATACCAATGTTATCACAATTTATATCAATTCCAAAAGAATACGAAAGTTTAAACGTTAATTCATTTGTTGCTGGTATTATTGAAGGTATATTAGATTGTGCTTATTTTCCTGCTGATGTAAGTGCACATACTGTTCCAAGTGAAGAATTCCCATTAAGAACTGTTTATTTAGTTAAATTTCATCCAAAAGTTGTTAAAAGAGAAGAAATTAGAAATTTAAAGAAGTGATGAGCCAATTAGTTTCTTTGATTTAACTGAAATATATATAGTTTCCCTTGTTTGAGCAAATGCCACTTTTCGATTGTTGTTGGTTTCTCCTTGTTCTGTGATGTGATGTGATCCCAGTCTCCGTGGAGAAATTACACTTTTTACACGGTCGACAGCCAGATAAGCGGATCTTGCACTTTCATAATCGCCCCGTATATCCACTACTGGAATGTATTAGAAGAAAATACTTCACGTCTGTCTTTCTTTCTATATATATATTTTAATAAAGAAGATAATTATTTTTATATTTTGTCATTTTTGCATAGATTAATTGATTTGTAAGACTAGAGTAATAGAAAATTAATTGTAGTGATGTTCACTGTTTATAAAGATACAGATATTATTAAATACAAGAGTTTGTCTGAATTATTTAAAATTTATATTATTTATTAATTTTTGTTAATTTTCTTACTAACTATTTTCACATTTTATGATATTGAATTGCTGATACAGATGTTAATAGCAATAATGATAATGATGTCCTAAGAATCAAAGATCATAATGTTTTGAAAAGAAATGGGAATTTTAGTAAAGAATGTTACGATGGTTCTCCAGTTGGTATTAGTGACAATCCACATAATCCACATATTAGCGATGATATACAAGAAGAGAAACAGGAATCCGAATTTTTATCTAATAGTTCACTTTTGCAGACAAAAGATGTGATTGGTTATTCTACATTAGAAACACTTCCAGGTGCAATGACACCACCTCCACCCGTGTTGCATTCAATAGAAGAAGAAACAGTATTAGTATCATCAAATTTAGGTGAAGTGAGTCAACATTCGCTTGAAGCAAGAAATAACAACAACAAACAAACAAACGTAGATTCATCTGAGAATCGTACCAGTTTGGCATTTTTGGATCAATTTCAAAATGATATGATGAAAGAACTAGACTCCTTCTATGAAGACATTACGCAGAGTTTTAAAGAGACATCCACGCCAGAAAGACAGACAGAAGTGGATCAAATGGCCAAGGACACTAATAATAACAGTATTTCTAGCCAAGAGAGGCTCATGGAGTTCTTAAGTGAACAAATGAAACATTTGTCCGGAAACTCCCCTCGTCATGGCTCTGACATACAAAGGTACGGGAACAAGAAAAGAGTCAAGTTTGCACTAAGCGACAATGTCAGAGAGATATCATTTCACGACTACCAGGGTCAAAGCCAGGGATATAGCCAATCAGCAGCCATGTCATCGGCATCGTCGTCATTTACAGGTGGAGACTCTATTTTAGAAAGAAACAAAAAATCCATAATAGAGAGAAGAAAGAGATTAAAGTATTTAATTTTAAAATTTCACAAAGAAAAGAGAGAAAAGGGAAAATCTAAAGAGTTAAATAACGATCTTATCAAGTGCTGTTCAAAAAGAAAGACAAAAAGTTGCCACAAACCACTGGTGGCATTATGAGAAATCAGGAAATAGCTGTGTATTCTTTCTGCCGTGAATTCGAGCGATTTCCTTGTTTAAATGTGCAGGCAAACGGTTTTGTACCCACAACATTTAAACAAGGACCACAACATTTGCATTCTTGTCTTGTTGTTTCTTTTCTGGCTGCGGCTGTTTCTTGTTTCCCGATGAAATTTCCCCGCACGCCGCTCACGGCCAACCGCAGCTTTGGAATTACACCGGCCCAATTTATCCTCCGCGACAGTGGCAGAGCGGTGGCAAAACTCTGTTCATATACCGCAGCGCTCGGTAACGGCGGCAGCCATGCGCCACTGATTGCTTTCAGCAGCAGCTAAAGCAGCTGGTTATCGTGCCCGCTGGCTGGCGCACCGACCGCGCCTGTTATCAGATCCTAAGCCGAGCGCATAGGCAACAGATTATTCGAAGCACCACATGTTAAGTGCTCAGTCCGAATCAGTGCGAATCAATCAGTATGTGCTACACTATGTACTGTATCAGAATATGAATTCATGCAAACGCACAGGTACACACACTGTTTTTCGATTTTGGACGTGCTGATGGTTGTTGCTGATGCTCCACCTACCCTGATCTCCCACATCCACATCATCTTTCACTTGCAATTCAATTAAATCATACACTTTGCTTCTTCTTTGTATCTTGCAAAAATTAAATTCTGTTCTGTTCTCACTGTACATTCTGTACTTATTGCCACTTGTAAACACTAAGGTAATTCATATGATATATATATATATATGAATATCTTTTGAAATTTCACTACATTTTTCACAACTATATATAACCATTGCTGCAATATTGTTACTATTTATTTATCCGTCTATTTTTATATTTTCATATCCTTTGCCTTTTTTTCCTTGTTATTTCCCCGCTTCCCTCTTTTGTATTTATATTTCAATAATGACAGAATCTGTACCTCCAGTGTCTCCATCTTTACCACCGACAGATATATCTCAAAATACAACTGAAATAAACAATTTGTATGATAATGATAGTGATAATGTTAATGGAAATAATAACGATAATATTATAACAAAAAATACAAAAATGATTAATATAAAAGATGATGCATTTTTAAAAAAATTAACTAGAATTATAGAAGATGAATTTAATCTTGAAATTTTATTAAAACAAAGAGAATTACAATTAATTGAAAATCAAATAAGTAAATGTGAAGCACAAATTTTAACTTTAAGAAATCATTATTCAATTGAATCAAATATTAAATTAACTAAAGAACCAACAAATTTTACAGAAAAATATATTGAATTATTAACACAAATGGAAGAAAGACGTAAAAGTTTAGAACTTATACAACAAAAAAATTTAGATCCAAATTTTATTGGTGGTGGTGGAATGAATGGTGGTTATAAAACTAGAAGAGCTTCAACTTATCATAAATATAATCCAAATGAATATGATATTGGTGAAAAACCGAGTGAATCTGCATATAGAACTAGATCTTCAACTTCTTCTTTAAAACCTGCAACTTCAAAATATTCAAGATTAAATCAATGTATATATAGAAGATCAGATGGTGTTCTTGTTAAATTAACTTGTAACAATTGTCAACGTTCAAATTTTTCAAGTGCTCAAGGTTTTTTAAATCATTGTCGTATTGCTCATGGTGCTGAATTTACATCTCAAGATAATGCTGCTTTAATTTGTGGTCAAGTATTATCTGATGATGAACAAGATTCAGAAGCATTAGATACAATTAAAAAAATTAGAGAAGATGGTTTAGATCCAAATAAAAATTTGGCAAAACCACAGATAAATTTCTTAAATTTAGGAGGTGGAAGTAATAGTATAAGTGGTGGAGATTCTGCAGGTTCAAAATCAATTTCACCAGTACCTACTGTAACGGTGACTGCAGCAGGAGCAGCAGGAGCAACAACAACGACAACAACAGCGACAAATACACTTGATAGCAGTACACCATTAGCGCCACTCAATATTGAATTATCTAGCAAAAAAGATCAACGTACTAATTCAAATACTAAGACTCTTCCTGGATTACCATTAAATTCACATCTTAATACAAATGTAAATTCTGCAAATATGCAATATCCAACTGAATTTGTTAAAAATCCAATGAATAATAATAATAATAATGATAATACAAATATTCAAGTTACAACAATTTCACCACCTCCTGTTAAAAAACAGAAAAGATCACAATCAATGTCAGAATCAGTACTTTTGAATTCAAATACTAATATTACCACCACTACTACTACTAATACACCAATTTCAAAATTACCAACAATGAAACCGTTAAGCCATTTGGAATCCAAATTAAAATCTCTTGGTAAAGATACTAAATTTAAAGAATTAGTTGAAAATGTAACAACTAAAGTTAGTAAACCTCATTTATTTGATGATGAAGAAGAACCTACTGAAGAAGAAATATTAGAAAGACAAAAATCAGAGATTATGAAACAACAATTAATAAATAAACAAAAGAATCAACAATCACAACAGAGACAAATCACACATTCAAATGACAACAGCAACGACAACGAATCAAAAGAATCATCAGCAGCAACAGAAGACGCTAATAATGATGAAGACAGTAAATCTAAAGATCATGATGATGTCAGCGAATCTGGAATTGGTGAAGGTGATGATACTAAATTGAAAACTGCAGTAAAGGAAACAATGGGTATTTTGAATGAAGCTAAAAAATTGAATTTAAACGTTGATGAATATTTAAAACTTGCTTTAGAGAGACGTAAAAATGGTGATTCAACTAGTGCTACTAGTGCAACAGGAGAAAATTTCCCAATTCCAGATAATAAAAAAAATAAATCTCAGGCAAATCGTCGTAGAAGAAAATCTAGAGGTGGTGTTGGTATCAGAAGAAATTCAAATGTTGGACTTGCGATGACTAGTACACCAACAACAGATATTGGAAATAATAAGGATTCTTCAAAGACAAAATCAATTTCTCCTAATACATCACCTTCTCCACGTAATTCAATTTCCAATGAATCTACTGGTGACGCTAGCGGTAACAGTACCATTAACAAAGGAGAATCTATTATCATTGATAATCCGGTTTCTACCACATCTACCCATACTCATGAAGACAATGTATCATTCAAACAAGAATCCAAGGCTACAGGAGATGAAGATTCTGATATGGATATAGATGCTACTAGTACTACTATAACACCAGGAGGTGATTCAAGTAGGGGTCATATGAGAACTAGAAGTATGGATTATAAATCTAAATAATTTTTTATATACTTTCTTTATATTCTATATTGCATATTTTAATTTAATAATAATGATTTTTTAAAATTTAATTATTAAAATACATGTAAAATTATAAATACAAATATGATATGATTATTATATAATAATTATATAAGTTAACTAAATTAAATTATTTTTCTTCTTTGCGATAAGTAACTTTATCAACTTTAACTTCACCATCTATAAGTGTATATAAATATAATGTACATACAGATCCTTGAATATCAAGTAAACAAAAACTTGGAATTGAACTAATATATGGCTCAACTTCTTCCATTAAATCATCATCAATTTCATCTTCATCTTCATTATCTTTGATTTCCTTTGTATCATTTACATCTTTATCTTCCTTTGTTGTTTCTTTATTTGATTCTTCTGTTGATATTTCTTTTGATATCACATCATTTGATTTATCCACTTCTGATTCTTTATTTTTATCTGATGTTTCTTCTGATTTATCATTTATATCTGATGTTTCTTTATCTTTATTTTTATCTGTTATATTATCATTTTCATTATTATCATTTCCAATAATTTCATTTTCACTATTCTTAGATTTGTTTAATAAGTCCAATTTTTTTTCATTTATCAAACTATTAAATAAATTTAAATCTTCATCATCTAATGGATTTGTACTATATACACCAGTAGCACTTCCTGGATTTATAAAAAATTTACCATCTAATACATAAGCTTCTAATTTATGTGTTCCACCACTTATTAAAATATCAACATCCATTAATCTAGCTTGAGTTAATAATGACAATGGATCATTTTGAGGTATAATTGAAAATCCATTTAATATACCAATTTTTAATTTATCATAATTAAATACTAAAGATAAAGGTAAATTAAAATCTCTATCAAATTCACCTTTAACAATTTGAAAATCTAATGATATTGATTTTAAAAATTCAATTGTTGATTGTGATTGAGTTACATTTCCAAGACATAAAACTTGATCTATTTTATTTGATGGTTGTAATAATTTTTTAAATTTTAATGGTAAATCAACTGATCTTTCTGGAATATGTAAATCACCAATTGCTAATACCAACATTTTTATTATATATGTATATGTGTATGTGTGTATTTATGTATTTTTAAATATTAATATATTTATATATTTATATATTATTGATTCTTTTAATTTCTTGCTTTATATTTCTTTAACATTGAAATACTGATCGCTGTGATTGGATACAAACGAAGTTAATCAATCAGATATTCCATAGATAGTCATTGAAGATACATGTACGGTTCAGATAGGAAGATAGAGATACAGATGAACTGGAGTTGACACCGTGTGGGGGCGTGCTCTTTTCTGCAGGCGGTGTACCCCACCGCAGTCTTCAGCTGCAAATCTCGGCTGGAGAGAAAGAAAACGGGCCGTTGATTCTTCAGCCGCTTCGGCGGTTTTCTTATCGCGGCAAGAAAGTCAATCTATAATGGTGCACGGATTTAGAGTTCACTTTATCAGCCGGGGAAATCTTGTCAATCTTTGGCCGGAGAAGTGAATATACAAGCGGCTGGAGATGGCGGCTGAAGAAAAAAAACACTGGCTGATACGCAGGTTGAAGAGTAGCAAAGCTCGGCCAGCAAAGCTCATAGCCAACCTAGAGCGAGCAGTTTCCGATAAAGCCATTTCTATATTACTACTACATTACAACTTTGTGGATTACTGATCCAGGGAATTTCAATCTTTAGGAGATCAAATCAGTTTTATGGTCAATTAGACGGTAAAAAAGGTATATGATAAATAAATAAATAGAGCTTTCATTGGATGATAATATATATATAAATATAAAGAATGATCTTTTGAATATGATGATCAACTAGTATATGAATTGATCAATCGAATAAATAAATAAATAAATAAGTAATAAATAAATAAAGTGTAGATTTAGTATGAATATAATTTAATAGTCAAACAAAAATACAAATAAATAAATAAGTAGATATGTATGTTTTAATAAATTAATAAATAAGTGAATAATTGTGATATTTGAAATAAGTTAAATACTTATTTACTTTCTTCAGTTGATTTTAAGAAATCGCTGTTGAAAATTAAGTTTAAATTAAAATTGAGATGAAGTTAAATATTAAATGTTAGTATGACAGAGTAAATGGTATTTTAATAAAACAAAAAACTGAAAAACAAAAATGAAACAATAGAGATTTTATGAAATTTCAAATTCAAGAAGTTTCAGAATATCATTTATTCATAAGTTAATTACGTACTTAATTGATTTTTCAACGTCAAATTCACCATCAGCTGGTTTAGATTCAACTGGAGCAGCAGTAGCGGCTGGAGCAGCAGCATCAGCTGGAGCAGCAAATAATTTTGGACCAACGATACCACCAACGACGGAAGCAATGGTACCAATAGCAAGCTAATATTACAAAAGAATGAAATTGAAATCAATTTCAGTATCGATATTATTGTTAGTATTCACAGGTTGATGACTATGATCACAATTATGTCCAAATAATTAATGTACTCTATAATATGAAACATACCCAGTGTGGTTGAACAGATTTACCGAAGATATTGTAAGCAGCACCCATTTTAGAATGATATTATGATCTAATTAAGAATAATTGACTATAATTGAATATCCGCAAGACTGCAAGATACATCTATTGACGTGAATCAAAGGTTCCAGCAGATACTGATATAGCGAAACCCCAGAGAGAACTGTTCAATGGCATGTGGTACGCCATGTACATCTACAACAGTATCTCCAAAGGCTCGTTAGTATACAGCTTTGTTTCCTGTTTACTCTCTCTCGCTCTTTAACTGTTTTGCTTTCTCTCGTTTTCCTCGCTTTCTCTATCCAGGGTCGATTGGCTTGAGTCTATGGTCGATCGACTCTTACATAATCCATTTTCTGTTCCCGCATCTGATTGGCCAGTCTATCCGGCCGCGGTGCTTTCGTTGGATTAGCCTGCTGATCTGGATAAACCCCAGCCGCTGTCCACCGCCTGTTTCTTCAGCCACACCGCTGCCCGATCAGCCCCCGGTTCTTCCGCCCCGGCTCTCTGTGTGTGAAAAATCGGTTTCTCACCATATTCAAATCTCAAGTCGCTTAGAAATCGGAACCTTCTAGAGATTTCTGAGCGGCAATCGTTGTCGATCCTGTTGCTGGTGCTGTCGATGCCTTGCTTCAACCTCCACATCTCCACATCTCCACATCCTGTGACAGATATCCACCAACACCACCGCTTAAGCTCCATCCCTTTCCAAACCCCATGTGAATCTATTTATAAAAGTATTTCATGCTTCACATATCGCTAGATTCATATATTTCAAAATAATTCTCTTTATCTTTTATAGTAATTTTTCATCTTAATTTTTCAAAATGGTATGTCTTCCACGTAAATTCACAATTTTTCAAATAAATAATTTAATATATACATACTAACCAATCTTTCTTTAATCACTTCTTATCTTATTATTTGATATCATTATAGTCCTCTTTCATCAAATCAGCTAAAGCAATTATCCCAACTTTAGACAGAGTCTTAGTTCAAAGAGCTAAAGCTCAAACTCAAACCAATTCAGGTATTTACATTCCAGAAAAAAATATTCAAAAATTAAATATCGCTGATGTTATTGCCGTTGGTCCAGGTTTTACAGATATGAACGGTCTTAAAATTACACCAAGTGTTAAAGCCGGTGATAAAGTTTTAATTCCACCTATTGGTGGTTCTCCAATTAAAGTTGGTAATGAAGAATATTTATTATTCCGTGATACTGATTTATTAGCTAAAATTGAAGAATAAATTAAAGGAAAAATAAAAATAAAAAAGTATTCAAAGAATTATAATTAATTTTAATTAAGTTATCTTTATATTTTTTCATAATTTTAATTGTTTTCTTTTTTCATTTTGCTCTTATATGTACATACGTTATTAATATTATTTATAAAATTTCATTCATTTATTTATTTATTCAGTTATTTTATCTTTTAAAATTGTAATTTGTATCCATTTAGTATACATCAAATATATCAAATATATCAAATATATTTATTAAAAAATAATATTACATAAATTTACATAGATTTAATTTAATTTTATTCAGTAACTGCTTGTCTCCAGTAATAATCTAATTTATATTTTGAAAGATATTCCATTGCATTTTGATGTGTTTCAAAATTAATGATCTTCCATCTATTAAAATGTAAATCTTTTAATTGCCCCTCTGACAATTCAGTACATTTATTATTACTGAGATCTTCAACTACTTGTTCCTCTCTTTCTTCTTCTTCAATTGGGGCACCTCCTTCGCTGTCTCCTAATATTTCATCACCATCTTGATCTCGAGGAGTCTTTTTCTTTGGTGCAACATTAACGGTCCATTCAATTCTATTATGTACAAGATTCTTATATTTTTCAACAGCTTTGAAACTACCTTCAATAATAACAACACTAAATCCATTTTTCAAATTCAGTATTCCACCAAACAATCCTAATTGTTTTGCATTAATATCCAATTTGTAAATGTGTTGTGGATTAACTAATCTATCAACCTTAAATATACCGAAAAAAAATCCTTTACTCAAATCTTTTTCTTTTTTAATTTCAATCTTTTCATGTCTTTGATCCATGGTTAATTTTCTTTCCTCATTCGTCTTCTCATGTAATAATCTTCTATTCTCAATATCACTCTTAACTTTCATTTCCACTTCTGTAGGATTCTTAATTGCCTGATTTGTTAAAACATTCATCAAATTTTTTAACTTCACTTTAGGTTCGGGAACAGGATCTAATCCTACTCTAATCCTATCTTGTTTCTCCTTATGTCTTTTGGCTCTATCTAATTTCCTCATTCTTTTACGTTCTTCTTTGGTCAAATACAAAGGTTTCATTGGACCTAAATGCTTTTCCCAAGGTGCCCTGATTGGAACTGGATGCTGAATAAATTCAGTTATAGGATTTCCTTCTTCTAAATGATCAGTAGCTTCTTTATACGTTAAATAATTTGGCTCGTCAATATGATCGTAGTTCTTAACTGTAACAAGTTTCCTATCCCACCATTCAATCTTTGGCGGTTCTTCAATATTGAAAAATTGTTCACCTGCAATTTCATTAGCTACTAATCCTTTGGATTTCAATTCCTCATATTTTTCCTTTTCCTCTTTTTCCTTAGCTATCTTTTCTCTAATCTTATTTGCTCTTTCTATATATTTACCCTTTTCATTTATTAATAATTGTCTCTTGGGTCTTGGTGGTGCTATACTGAAATCATTTTGATCAATATATGGATTAAAAGTACCGTACTGTCTATTGTTACTACCACTACTATTCCCGGTATTCTTCAATGGATTCGCTATTTTTTTCAGTTGTACATCTCCAGAATTTCCTGACACAGCTGATGGTGAATCACCTCTGAGTAAAGGATGTATCTCAATAGAAGCCAATGTACTACCGTCTATACTCGTATTATCATTTCTATGTTTATCATCTTTCTTCGTCTCTTGATCCTTTTGTTCTTGTAACCTCTTAGCTGCTATTCTAGCCTTGGCTTCAGCAACTTTTGATTTTATATTATTGTTAACATTACTTTTTTTATCTATCGGTGTTTGGGTTTGTATTTGTGTCTTTTTAATTGTCTCTAATCTTCTTTTGACTGAAAACTTGTTATCTGAGCCCTCACTCTCAAAACTTCTTTTCATTATTCGATCTATATTCTTGTTTTTAACTAAAAGTTGAAATCTCTATTATTTCTAAATTAAATTCTGAAATTAACTGAAAGATTTAAATATACAAAACTTCTTCTTCTTTACCAATTACATGTTTAAGTCTAAAAGATAAAACACCGCCAATAGATAATAAAAAGAAAACCCCTTCTGTTCTCAAATTCATAGATACTTTATTAGTGAGGATCGGGATTTACAATTCTGAGACGGTGCACGGATGCATGCAAAAGAATTATAAAGTTACCGTTTTACATTAATTAACAAATTACAAAGTTCAAAAGTTCTACAAAAATTACTTTTCTAAAATAAAATAAAATAAGAATAAAATAAATTAAATGCATAAAAATTATAAAATACAAAAGTAAAAGAATTAGAAAAAGAAAGATTAAGAAAAAGATAAAATTAATTAAAGCAAAACAAAAAATCATGTAAATAAAAAATTAAAATTAAATGAAATTTAACATTAAAAATTATGAAAAAAATTCAACAAAAAATAAATAAATATATGCAAAAAAAAAAGAAAAAAACAGAAACAAATCCAACTATGCAAAACCAAAACCAACATGACCTTCTGTAATTGCCAAAAGTAATGCATTACGTAATTTTTCATAACTTTCATATTCTGGTAAATCAACTTGATTGAAACATGTATGAGATGATGGTAATCTATCTGTATTGTCATAAACTCTATGAATACTAAACTTAGCAACACCTGACATACCAGTCAATTCTTTGAAACCATTAAGAGGAACTTTAGAAGTACCAGTGGAAAATTGTAATAATTTGGCCTTTTCTTCTTGATCAAATGATTTAACAGCTCTCCAAAACCATTGAACTTGTGGTGATGATGCAGAATAATTTTGATAAACTGTATTGTTCTTCCAATCATCAACATCAATTTCAGGTAAACCAGAAATTAATAATTCTAATTCTTGATCATCAAAAACTGCAACTAATTCTTTAGGAATAACAGAATGGAAACCTTGTAAGAAATTCTCCATTTGATCTTTAACAGATGTCTGTAACCTATATTCGACAATTAGTTTGACGTATTGACGTTTATTCTCTTCAGTAACAGATACATTACGACCATCTTCAATTAAATCAATAATCTTATGTTCACCATAATCATCAGTCTCAACAGAAAATGTTTCAACAATAATATCAGTAATATCATTTTCTAACATCCAGACTAAAGATTTATAATAATCTAAATCTAATGATTCCATATCCTTCAGTGAAACAGGACGTCCAAGAATTCTCTTATAAACAGCTCTACTAAAATGACAATCTAACATACAATTATCATAAACAGCTTTACCAATGATTGTACCAACAAATTTGAAAAAAGATAAATGTTCTGGATTGACCCATGATGTTCTATTAGGATGAAATGTAGTCTTATCAGATGCAACTGGTGTAAATAAAGCATAATCAGGATTGAACATTTGTCTTGATAGAACTTGATACCATTCTCTTGTTAAACCACCAGCATCAACACCTTGTTCGCCTTTAAATTGAATTTCTAATTTAGCCTTACGAACTTCCTCAGGATTCTTGAAAAATAAAGCACGGTATGAATCAAGGAAAACTTGATCACGACGAACGTTAACTGGTAATGTTGGAACATCAGTAACATTCTCATGAAGCTTCTGTTCAAAATAAACACGCTTATTATCAAACTCTAATACTTTAGGATTTCTAATCAAAACAGAAAATGATCCACTCATCAATTTTGGATTATTTCTAACCATTTGATTTAATATCTTTTTATGTTCATCTGTGAATGAAAAGAAAAGACTTTCTATTGGTTCTTTAGTGTAATCACGTCTCTTTTCTTCATAGTTCAAAACGTCTCTGATCGGCAAGTCTTCAACATTACTATGCTTACAGACAACCATAAGAGCTTCAATAAGAGGTGATAAGACTGTAGCAATTGGTGTCAAAGAAGAATTCTCATTAAGCATTCTCAAACAATCACTTAAGGCACCCCATAAAGGACCAAGAGCTGAATTTTTATACAACTTTCTCAATTCAGTAATATCTGCATTATTCTCATCTTCATCATCTTTAATTTGGAATAAGTAATCCAATGCTGTTAAAATTCTTAATAATTTAGCTTGGTTAGAGGCAGCAGAAGAAAATTTTTCCAGAGATGGGATGTCCTCAATAACATCGTGATTTTCTTCAATAAAAGTTTTCATATTATCAATAAGAACTTGGATTTCCTTAGAGATTGATTGACTTAAACTCATAGCCTTTCTAGTTAACTCCTTAGGGAAAACTTTTTTACCATTTTCTAAAAGGGAAAGATTTTGAATCGAAGAAATCGTTTGTTGAAAGACTTTACTTGCACAGTCATCTGCAACTAAAATATTTATAACAAGACGTAAATTCTTATCTGGGATTGATGGTAATTGTGGTAACTTTTTAATCTTTTCTTTCTTTGAAGGATCTTTGTTTATCTCATCTAAATTCATTTTAATTGTCTGTAAAGGTTTTGTTGCTATTTGAATGGTTCTTGATAAAGTGTCGAGTAAGTTTGTGTCATTCTTAATCAATGGAGTATCTAATAGGTTCAACAAAACATTGATAGGATATTTATGAGAGTTGTCTTTTAATTTCTTTATTTTACCGAGACGTCTAATGAAGGAATTATTTTCTTGATCCATTAAAAGATGTAAACGCATATGCGATTCATTTTCTAAAAGATATTGCAATAAATCAATAGCTTGAGTAGCCACTGTCAATGTCGTACAGCCAATCGGAAAAGAAAATTTAAAATTTTGATTTACTACATTAGGACGTTTTGGACCAATAGTAATACTCTTCTTCTTTGGTGATTCAAAACTGGAGATTGTACCCTCCGGGAGTTTTGCTCTTGAGCATAATTGTTGATAAATATTTTCTAAACTTGACTTATCTGATAACGATTCATGTAAGATTAAAAGTAACAAGGCAACCACTTCTCCTCTAGTTTGTTTACTGTGACACAGATAACTAACAGCAGAGAACATGCCTTGTCTCTTGTAATACAACTGAGGCACAAATATCATCTTAAAAATGGCAGCAACACCAAACTTATCAATCATTGGTGAGAAGTAGACTTTAGCATTTTTACGAACTGGAGCAACTTCCTCATTTCCATCAGAACCTTCCTCTTGGTGATCATCTTCTGGAATAGATTCATTTAAATGATTCACCAAACGAGCTTCAGCTTCTGACCTATATTCATAACGGAAAATTTCATCTCTCAGATCTGCAGGTAACGCCTGCATGAACTCATCATCCACCTCTCGGATATGGTTTCCAGAGGAGGATGCTTCTGCACGCCTTTCTCTAATATGTTGACTCAAAACTTCTTCTCTCATATCTTCGGGTAACGCCAGTAAAAATTCAGGATCAATATCTGTTCCACTAATATCAACATCACGGTCACCAATACTGATATAAACTGGTTCTGGAGCGTCCCCTGCTTCAAGATCAGAATCAGCTTCGTCATGATCTTTATCTTCATCTTCAGCCTCAGCTGCTCTTGCAAGTTCTTCCTCTTTAGCAATTCTTTCTAATTCTGCCTTTTCTTTCTCTGCTTGGATCTCTCTTGCCTTTTGTTCTTCTAGTTTCTTTTTTTGAGCGGCTTCTACTTCAGCCTCGTGAAGCTTTAAACTTCTTTCATAAATTCTATTGAAAATATTCATTGAAATTCTACAAACATCAGATTTCTTCTGACTTCTGTTAAAAAATAGAGTTGCAACGCTTTTCCATCTTTGGAATGTTGACAAGATAGTTAAATTTGGAACATCCTCTGATTTTTTATTTCTAGTGAAATCAGAACGATGACCAGCAAGAGTTCTTATAATATCAGATAATGAACCTCCACTCTGTAATTGTAAAGAACCTCTGTTGACACCGTTAGGGAACATGCCATCCATTCTTATTGGCAGTCTTCTCAAATGATTATTTCCATTTGCATCAAGTTCATTTACTAACATCTGAACAGTATTAGGTAAAACCGAATCGCCCATACTGGCTCTTTCTTGTCCTAAAAATGGATTTATATCGTATCTCAGAACATCTGTATCATCGCCATCAAGTTCATCATCATCACGTAATTGATCCTCATCTGAAGTTGAAGGAGCATCGTCATCTAAAAGGTTTCTATAGTAATTATTTGATCTACGACGTCTATTAGCTGTATCCTGTTCTAACCATTCGTCTATAATTGCACTGTCATCATCTTCGTCGTCATAATCAGAGTTTTCTGACGAACCTTCTCCATTATCTGCTTCATTTTCGCTGTCCATATCAGAGAGAATTTCAATTATGTCATTGAATTGACGGCCTTCGTTACTTTCTGAATCTGATACGTCTTCGCTATCTTCGTTATCGTAATAGTCGTCATACATTTCATCCTCATCAATGGAGTCATTCTCATCAACGTCTGCATCACTAACATCACTTCCGTCTTCGTCAAGTTCGGAATCACTTTCATTGAACCTTATATCACCAATATCCATTTCATCGTCAGTATCAAAATTTTCATCGATCTCCTCAATATCACCATCATCACCATCAGTATCAACATCATCATCGTCATCATCTGAATAAACAATTTCAATATCATCATCATAAAATTCATCTTCTCCATCATCATACTCATCTTCGATATCCTCAACATCATACATTCCAAGTGTAGAGTTTCTTAATAAATCTGGAGTTTCCTCATCTTCATCAGCAATATCATCATCAGCGATTGGCTCTTCTTCCTCAACGTCTGTATGTGCCTCTGAGAAGAATTCTGCGTGCTTGGATTTTATACTACCAAGTCTGGAGATCACATTCATGACACTTGATGCGACTTCTTCTGTATGTGGGAAGTTTACATCCAGGTCACCTAATACAGATGTAACAACAGTTGGGAATTTTTTATCTAAAAATTCCTTTGTAATAAGTGAGGAGTCATTTTGGGAGAGGATTCTTTCGGTTGCGAGACCTTGTCTGTTATTACTTCCCAATAAACCGCTCACTAAATTCAAAATTTCCACTGTTTTACCATAACGAATGAACGAGCTAGCGGTGGTGTTATCATTTTCAATAATAAATTTGATTATAATATCAACAGCAAATTTACGTACAAAAGTCATATCAGGGTCAACAAGTTTGAAATCAGTTGGATCAATTCCTTTGATTGGGACTGTTGAAATTAAAGCAGAAATACACTTTTTAGCCAATGTTGAGTATATTTGGCGTCTTTTTCTCTTAGCAGATAATGTCTTATCAAATGGATCTGTATAAATAAATGAATAGAGCATCATATTCAATGCTGTTGATCTTGGATTGGCAGAAACATCGCCATTCTTTTTTGAAAATCTTAAGAACTCCATCTTGGCTTGTTTGTAAGATAATAAAAGTTCAGTTATTGTTTGAAGTAAGAAGCAAGCATAAGAACAGTTCTCGTTTCTAAAAATGATTTCCTTAGGGAAATTCAATTCTTGGTTACCTTTTGATAAGACCACTAGATCCGATTTTTCATTTTCTTGATCTAATGGTGAACTCAAAAGATCTTTTTTAGTAAGGGTCATCAATTCCGATAATAGTATTTGCATTATTCCAGTTGAGTAGTTCAGATCTCCTGTATTTTGAGAAGTGCTTAAATCAGTCATTTGAACATCTGTAGAATCTGACTTTGAAATATCTTCTGAAGTCTCCCTTGCATTTAAAGATTTCTTTTCTTCTGGAGTCATTAAACGAATCTTTGTAGCGTCGAAAAGACCACTGAAATCATCAAAAACAACTAATTCTGAAAAAGATTCAACAAAATTATAATCTGACCTAAGTATCATATTGGAGCATCCATTCAAAACTACGTGCAAGTCAAGAATAGGGGCTTTAGCTCTTCTATCAAATGATCTTGGTTTCTTTTTAAACATATCAGTCACTTCTTGCGTAATATAGGCTTGAATAATTTCATTAGATTCCATACAGAATCTGACCAATGTGATAACTAAAACTTGTAAATGGACATCACTGTTTCCTAATTTTTGAACAGATTTTATTAAGGCTAATAAAGTCTTTGAACCACATATTCTACTTGAAAAATTCTGTTTCAAACAATACAAGACCAAAATTCTTGAAACTCCAAGTGCAGTTTCAACTTCAGTAATCTCTTCTACTAAAAGCAACTGTTTAAAGATTTTTTCTTTTATTTCTTCATCTATTTGATAAGTATTTTTAAATTTGGCATCTCTTGGAGCAAATCCAGGTCTAGCTGGTGGTTCACTCTGTGGGATACTAGAAGATCTTAACAATTTTTCATAAACAAAAAGAGCTCTTGAAAACCAAACTTTGTTGGCACTTTCAGGGGTAATAATATCTTTAATGAAATCTAGAATGCTATCAAAGAGAGAAACGATTGATTCTGAAATGTCATCCTCAGTTTCTAATAAGAGTCCTAATAAACTTAACATACTCGACAGTCTAGTAGAATCCTTAGTATTTGAACTTTCAAAATCAAAAGAAATAATTCTACTGAAGACAGTTTCTAAAATATCTTTAATTTCCATTGTATCACCATATGACGATTGTTTAATTAATTGATTTAACAGTTCGGAAATACGGTGAACTGATTTTGGGAATAATTGAGCTATTTCCAACCAATATTCAATGAAATTAGTCTCGTTAGCCCCACGGGCAAATATTAAATCATCCACCTTACAAAGGTGACTGTATTGTGGCTCTATCAGTTTTGGAGGTTCAGCTTCAAAACTTTTCAATCTCTCAGAAATACCTTCACAAACTTCTGGTGGAACGTTAATATCTGATAAATAAGAAGGTTCTATCTTTTCAATTGCATCTCTGAAAAATATAAGAGAATCAATTGCCATATCTTCTGGGACACCCAATTCAACCAAATAATTCAATTTAGCTTCTGAATATACGGTGTTTCTCGAATCTATTTCATATAAGCGACCTTCAAATTTCAAATGAGAGGCTAATGTGTTTGAATAAGAACAGTAAAATTGCTTGCTTAAAATAATGATTTTTTCAACCATTCCCGTTGTTAAATTTTCTGGATTCTTTTCTAAGATATTTACACCATTTGAAGAAAGTAAGTCTGTTAAAATACCATAAGATATGAATGAAGCCTGTACAATAAGGGATCCCTCACACTCACTTGCATATGATTTATCATCTTTTTTAATATGGTGATATAATTTTTCATACAAGTTTGTAGAAGATGTCGCATGTTTTTCACCAATAGCAACGATGATCATAAGTAACTGATCAATCAATTTCAAATTCGTTGATGGTTGTTCAATAGAAACATAATCCAATGCTTTGTATTTCTCCACTGTTTCGTTGCTCAAGTTTGAAAGGTAGCTAAAATTCTGGATAACAAGTTGGGCCATCTTTTTAAATCCATTGAATTGGAATAAAGAAATCGTGATTGGATAATTTACAGCATCAAATCCTCTTTTATCTCTCGAAACGATCAACATGTATATGATATTTGAAACAATTAAATAATAAGCTGACTCGATTTCTGGAGTTGCATTTGGAATATTATTCAAAATACTGACAAATGATCTAGACAAAGAAACAACAATTTTCATACTTTTTCTTGCAGTCTCAGGAGATTCAATACGTTTTTCTTGTGGCAGTCTACTAATAAAAGCACAAATGTATCTTAACCAAGATTGACAACGTACATAATGAAACATTAAAATACTTAAATTCTTATATTGCGCACTGGTACCGTCCCAATCAGCTGTCTTTGAACCAGTTGGCCCAATTCTAATCTGTGAAGGAGATAATTCTTGACCAACTGATGTTATTTCTTCGATAATGTCCTCTGGAGTATTCACATTAATCAAAATTTCTTCTAAAATTGTTCTTCTATAGAATTGGACCAATTCATCAATAATTTTAATTGAAGAATCTTCTGATAATTTAGTAACGACACATAAAAGATTCGTAACTGATGTATATTGCATTGCATATACATCACTAAAGACATATAATAAAGAATTCATAGAGCAGAGTTTTGACATATAATAACCACCTTCTTTATCTCCATTTTCTTTATTTTCAAATTGAGCAAAAAAAGAAACATCATTTCTATCGTAATGAGTAAATTCTTTCAAATCCTTTAAAGTGTCAGCAATAGCATCTAAAAGAGAATTTAGACCATAATATGGAATGTCTGAACTAAACAACTTCAATATGGTTGTTAAAGAATATAGTGAATTTGAGAAAACATAGTCAAAAGTAATATTTGGAACGGCAATATATTTAATAAATAATTTTGGATCAATTGCATTTCCCATTTTAGTCCAATATTGTTTGTTATCAAATAAGCAAGACATAAACATCAATGTTGCCTCTAAAAGGTTACCGCTTGCACTTGTTTCCCAAGTCTCCATTATTTTACCATCTTCAAACTTATTGTATGTGCCTTGTCTTGAATGGCATAAAGAGCCTTGTTTGGATTGATAAAATTCGTCCTTTTCGAAATTTAACAAATCTGGAATTTCATTGAAAAGTTTAATCACTGCTTTTTCAATTAAAGGTTTTAATTCAGGATGATGTCTGGCCAATTCATTCATGGAGTAACCAATAAGAGAACAATTATCATCTTTTAAAAGAAGTTTACATAATTCAACGTCTTTAAAAATTTGGAGGAATCTATTTATACAGTCACTTTCTCTTAATAATCTTAAACCTTCTTTATTTAATCCAATAGCAGAAAATGCTTCCGGAATAGCAGCCAATAAATCTGTTGATTTAGTTAAGAAATTTGAGAAATGGTTGAAAAAAGTATCAATGACACCTGCTTCTTTTAATATTGAGAATGAAGTTGGTTCATTATTCATGATACTTGTGATTATTAAAATTGTATCGGATAATAAGTCAACGCCAAATACCGTTGGATTTTCAATAATTTTTATTAGACTTTTAAGAATATTTGAATCGAAAAGATTTCTCATTCTATCACCATGATGATTTTTCAAAAGATATAGTGTTAATTTTAAAGTTGAATTTATAGTTTTAACTTGTCTGACGCTAATTGAGTGAGTTACAATGGCATCCTTAGGAGCACCACCATCATAATTTGGATTTTCCAATGCAAAATCTACTTCATATTTTAATAAATCAATCAGGATATTGAAACCATTTTGTGCAATAAAATCATCTAATAAATCAGGCAAAATCTTGATGAACAATTCAATTAATTGTAATGGTCCTGATCTAGTCATACGAAATTTATTTCTCAAAGTTAAAAATTCAAGTAAAATCTCTAATAAACCCGCAGATCTTAAATGTGGGACTAAATGTTTATTATCTATTAAATTAGCTAAAAGATTAAAATAATAATTTAAATAGGCCTGATCCATATCAGTTCTATCATCTTTAGCAAATTTTAAAACATATTTCAAGATGTGTAATAGTAAACCATGATTCACATTACCACCTAAAGCACGCATAAGATCACTGCTTCCTCTTTTACCAGAAATACAGAAAAATGCACGCAATGCAGCAAAACTGACTTCTAAAGGTACAATATTATCTGGATTAATAAGGTCGGACATGTAACTCATAAGGTATGGTTCATCGTCAAAGACTGCACTTGTCATAACAGCATAGGGACTACAAGATGATCCCGCTGCTACTGCAAGACATTTAACGGTGACCAAATCTCTTCTATATTGAATACTTTCAAATGAGTTACTGTTGAATGCTTTTGCAATGAATACGGAAGAAACGAAACTTGACCATTTTTCCTTTGGAATAATATTAACTGCTCTATCATAAATTTGTTGGATTGTTAATTTTCTAATTAATTCCTCAGACAATACAAAATGATGAACACCTTCAAATTCTCCTTTATTGTTGTTATTTTTAGATGATGATGACAATTGAGTTGCTGTTGTTATTGTTGATGATGCTTCTGATTTTGTTTCTGATATTTTGATATTTGTATTTAATGTTGTTGAATTACTAGAAGGATTGTTACTATCACTTGAGTTAGAACCAGATTGTGAATTTAATATTTGGAAATTTGAATTTTTTCTATTTTTAGTTGGAGATGATAATGGACTTTCAATTTGAGATTCCGAACTAAGAGATTGTGATGAATTTAATTGATTTTTTTCCTTTTTATTAATATTTTGTTTCTCTAAATTTCTTTTTTTATGTTTTTTAGCTGATTCTGTGATACCTTTATAATATTGAAAATCTAGACATTTCCATTCTTTTGGTAGTTGTGATTCAGGATTAATACAATCTAAAAGAGAAATATGTAATAGTTGTGTTTCAAGTCCTGATGAAGATAATTTATTATGATTATTTTTCAATTTTTTGTGTAACCTATTTCTATTTGCAGTTGCATTAGACGAAGCTGTTGTGGTTGATCCACTTGACGAGCTTGTATTGAGTGTAGCATTATTTGAAGAGTGTTTATTATTTTTATTTTTATGAGAGGATAAAGATATTGGAGTTGGAGTTGAATATGTTGGGGCAATGTGTGGGGGGAAGAAAGTACATAAATCTAACAATAAATTTTTAACATTTGTTGGAATATGAAATTTCTCATTATTAAGAAATTGAAATCTTTCACATAATAAACAACATAATTTTAAAGCTGATATTTTAACTTTAATTGAAT
The DNA here is from genome assembly GCA_001599335.1 of [Candida] boidinii. Lineage (NCBI taxonomy): Eukaryota > Fungi > Ascomycota > Pichiomycetes > Pichiales > Pichiaceae > Ogataea > [Candida] boidinii. Next base: position 52,961 of record BCGP01000005.1, read on the forward strand.
AAGATTTTAATAAATCATAAACTCTTTGAACTGAATTATAAATTTCTTTATTATGAGAATGTTCTAATAATCTATAAGAATATTCTAATAAAATTTGTAATTTAAATTCATCATCTGAATCCATTTGTTGTAAAATTGGAAATTCTTTATCTAATTCATATTTATTAATATAATTTTCAAACAATTCATCAATTCTATTTAAAATTTTGATATAATGAAATAAATCAATTCTTAAACCATTCCATGGTTCTGATTTTTCAATTTCTTTATAAAAATCAGGTAATGAACATTCAGATAAATAATTTAATTTTCCAATAATTGGTTTTGCCAATTCTTGTTTTTCAAAAAATTCTTTTTTTGAAATGATCATTCTGTGAATTAATCAAAAATAATTTGTAAATTTGTGTATATATATATGTATATATCTAATTTCTAATTTCTAATTTATGGAAATTATTTTAAAAATATAATATAAAATACAATTGATTAAATTTTTTTTATTGTATGTATCAATGAAGATATACTATAGTTAGATTTATAATTAAAAGTTTTATTTTATATAGATTCAAGTGATATAATTAGAATAAATTGAAGTTTATGAAACAGTGAATGTGATCTTTCTCCTCTTTAGATACACCTCTATCAGTTAACAGTATAATAGATCGATCTTGTTAACTAACTAACCTCCTCTATGTAACTCTAACTCACTAACTAGCCTCTAATAAGAGATCCAGACTGGGACCAAAGATGCGGTTGTAAATTTTTTTTTTACCCTTAAGGGAATGCTGTTTCCAGAGCTGGGAATGACGGCCCGTTCAGAAAGTTCCCACCCGGCTGCTGCTACGCGAAAGACGGGCCTCTACTAAAAGAAACACACTCTAGCAAAACTTTAAATTTGCCATTGAAAATTAACTATGCGAATAATTTTCCTTGTGATTACGTAATGCAATATTTTTATTGTTGTGCCTGGCATTTGATAGTGCACGGGTGTAGTGATGTTTGTAATTTATTGCTGTTGCTACAGTGGCCACGCCGTCTTCTTGTTGTCTTTTTGCCGTGTTCCTGCTGACTTTTGCCCGGCAGATCTTCCATAGATGCCAGCTTATCATGAGTAAAAACTTAGAAGCAAGCGGTCTTCTGGCAGTTGCAAAGTAAGTGGCGGTGTGCATCTAGCTACATATTTTGGTTGGTATTGTATGAGTGCGGCTGGAATCAAATAGCCGTTCTAGGTGGATTAGGCGCACTTTTTTGTTTGCCTGTTCTCATCTTGCAGATTTCCACATATTCCGTATCTATTATCAGTATTATCTTATGTATATGACTCTAAGTGATCTATCTGTATTAATAATCCATTTAACTGATTCCCCCACTGTACTAAATAATTCGCTAATCACCAATTGTGTGGCTTTTATTGCAATTATGATTTTGGAGAAATATTATTTATTATAAAAGGGACACAAAGTATCTAACTTATAACAATCGATTCTTTTCTCGAATCAATTGACTTTTCATAGTATCGTATTCTCTCTATTGGTTATTTTCCAAATTAATCCAATTAGTTCATCTAATCTTTTCAGTTATCAACTTGATTAATATAATGTCTGTTTCAATTCCAACTGTTGCACCACTTGATATTCCAAATATCGGTTATGGTACTGGTACTAAATGGTATAAATATGGTAATGATGAATTAGATACCAATTTAATTTCTACTTTAGTTACTGCTTTAAAAAAGGGTATAAATCATATTGATTTTGCTGAAGTTTATAATACCGATTTAGAAGTTGCTGAAGCAATTAAACAATCTGGTATTAAAAGATCAGATTTATTTTTAACTGATAAATATTTTGCTGGTGATAGTACATATACTGCTCATTCAAAAGATGCTAATCCATTACTTCGTTTAAAGAAAATCTTATCTATCTTGAATACAGATAATGTTGATCTTTATCTTCTTCATGCTCCTTTCATTAAGACTGAAACTCATGGATTTTCATTAAAGGAAGCTTGGAATTTCATGGAAGAATGTAAAGAAGAAGGATTAGCTAAACATATTGGTGTTTCAAATTTTCAAATTGAAGAATTAGAAACTATTTCAAAAGATGCTAAATACAAACCAGAAGTTAATCAAATTGAATTCAATGCTTTCTTACAAAATCAAACACCAGGTATTGTTGATTATTGTCAAAAAAATAATATTTTAATTGAAGCTTATTCACCATTAGGTCCATTATATAAAGGTGATTTAAGTAAAAGCGCAGGTAAGGTATTTGATGATTACATTACTGAATTAGCAGATAAATATTCTGTTTCTAAATTACAAATTCTTTTAAGATGGGTTCAAAAGAAAGGTATTGTTCCTATTTCAACTTCTTCTAAACCCGAAAGAATGGATGAATTCTTATCATTGAGTAAATTAGAGTTAACCGACGAAGAAGTTAAGAAAATCACTGAACTTGGTAGCGATTATAAACCACAATTAAGACAATACTGGAAACCAGAATACTCTAAATATGATTAAATTGTTTGTGATATGATATATAAGTTTGAAGACATCTTGATTAATTTATTTATTTATCAATATTTATTCTTTTACATGTAGAATTAGTTGACTGTAATAGCAGGCTATTTACAGAGAGGAAACTTGTAGAAAGACGATATGCTATGTGGATTGATGTATATATATATATAAGTGGATGGGTTTGATTGATATTTAAGGAAACGGCTGTAGTTATAGTTCCGCAAGCCAGTCGAGAGACTTCTTAGCGGGAGGTTTCCCCACTGTCGGAGATCCGTGGGCTGGGCTGGCTTGGCTGGAAGACGAAGTCTGTAGACTAAGAACTTAGAACTAAGAACTTTCCACATGTGGTGTAAAGATGCACTTAAGGGAACGGTTTCGCGTAGAGCCAGCCCAGCTCCACCGAGTGCACCGTCCGGAATTTTGTAGACCGCCACCAAAGAGGTGGGTGGCACAGCGCGTGACACGGCCCGGTGTCTATGCAGCCAGCCAGATAGCTGACAGGCTGTCTAAATGGAGCTGCACCTGGAGTGACGTCTCCGTTTCCGCCACTGAACGTGACCTCTCCCAGCGTGAAAAACTCCGGATCAGGCTTCTTTTCCAACCAAGACCGTAAATAGAATACTATGAGACTGTAAAATTTCAGCGATTTAGTACGATGGTGACTCTTAACTTAACCATCTCTTTCTGTCCAGCAAATCTCAAATCAAATCATGTGTTGTGTCACATGGACTAAACAACATTCTACAAACACTATTTTCATATTGATCCATCATTTGACATGTTCCTTCAATCTGATTGCTGTCTTGCGATTGACTTTACAAGTTTAATATAAATAAACTCTGAAACATTCAACATCCAACAATAATAAAATTTTTTTTGATCTTGAAAAACCACTAATATAGTATAATATATATTTCTAAACAAAAATGGCTTTAAAGAAAGCAGGTGTCTTAGGTGCCACAGGTAGTGTTGGTCAGCGTTTCATTCTTTTATTAGCAAATCACCCAGATTTTGAACTTTCTGTCCTTGGTGCTTCAGCTAGATCTGCAGGAAAAGAATATCAAGATGCAGTTACATGGAAACAAACTTCATTATTACCAGAATCAGCTAAAAAAATTGTCGTATCTGAATGTACAGTTGAAGCTTTTAAAGATTGTGATATTGTCTTTTCAGGTTTAGATGCTGATTATGCTGGTCCAATTGAAAAAGCTTTTGTTGAAGCAGGTTTATCTGTCGTTTCAAATGCTAAAAATTATAGAAGAGAAGTTGATGTTCCATTAATTGTTCCAATTGTTAATACTGAACATTTATCAGCAATTGAAAAAAAAGTTACCGAAGCTAAGGCTAAAACAGGTAAGAAACCAGGTTTTATTGTTTGTATTTCAAATTGTTCTACTGCTGGTTTAGTTGCTCCTTTAAAACCATTAGTTGATGCATTTGGCCCAATTGATTTATTAACAACTACTACATTACAAGCCATTTCAGGTGCTGGTTTTTCACCAGGTTTCCCAGGTATTGATATCTTAGATAATATTGTTCCTTATATTTCAGGTGAAGAAGAAAAAATTGAATGGGAAACAAAAAAAATTTTAGGTGGTTTAAATTCTGAAGGTTCTGAATTTGTACCAATAAGTGATGATGAAATGAAAGTTTCAGCTCAATGTAATCGTGTTGCTGTTAGTGATGGTCATACCGAATGTATTGCTTTACGTTTTAAAAATAGACCAGCTCCATCAGTTGAAGCCGTTAAGCAATGTTTAAGAGATTACGTTTGTGAAGCAACTAAATTAGGTTGTCCATCAGCTCCAGAACATGCTATTCATGTATTAGAAGAACCAGATCGTCCACAACCAAGATTAGACCGTGATAGAGATGCTGGCTATGGTGTTTCTGTTGGTAGAATCAGAGAAGATCCAGTATTAGATTTTAAAATGGTTGTTTTATCTCATAATACAATTATTGGTGCTGCTGGTGCTGGTGTTTTAATTGGTGAAATTTTACTCGCTAAAAACATTATTTAAAGAAAATTACTTATACATACATATATATATATCCTTTCTTTATCTTATCTTATTTTAATTTCTTCCCCGTTTTCCTTTTATAGTATAGCTCTTTTCTTTCTTTCTGTAAACTCTTAATGAATCTTTTTTTACATGTTTTGATTACCATTTGAAAGTAGGCAATAAGATAAAAAAAAAAAAGAAATTTGAAAAATTAATAATTATGTAATAGATTAGATAACCCATTTTCAATACATTTTCTTATCTAAGCCAGTGTTAACTGTATTATTATTCTTTTAGTGGTTAATAATTTTAATAATTGTAGAATATATATACAATAGAGACAATATTTGTTTTGTATCAGTGAAATGTACAGATCATGAATTATTTCTTTGATTATAATTGTATGAGATTCAACTATATTCGTTATACTTGGTCATATTCTTGGACTTGCTTATACATGGACTGAAATCACTTTGAAATGTTCATATTCATGGTAGTAATGTATTATTTGTGGGATATCTGATTGGGAACAATTGCTATTTTGAATTTACAAATTCTTAACTACGATCCACGTCAATTTACCATATATGTAAAAATAGTAAATAAAGATAAATGGAGAGGGAAATTGGGGAATCACGTATAATATATATACCAATAAAGACATTCTTACTGAAGAGTGAAATAAATAACAACCGGTAATGTGTATAATAGTAGATAGTAGTATATATCATATATAATCAAACCATAATCTGATAAAAGGTAATTAATATAATTATCACAAAAATGAAATGAAATTAACGGAGAAGACGTGATTTGATAGACCGATAATCCAGATAAGTTAAAGAATAGGAAATAGAAAAATATCTATAATTCTATTCTCCGAACTTATAAATTATCTTATACACGGAAATATCATAATTTTAATTGAGACATAATATCTTTACTATTTAGTACTGTACGGGGATTCAGATTTCAAGATTTCAGTTGTGTCAAACAGATTATCACTCAACGGTGATTTCGGCAATTATCTATCCCCTCTGCATTCACTGTATTTCAGTGTATTGACAATACTTGCTTAGGCAGTTCACGACGAGCCGGCTGCTCTGACACAGGCACGGCGGAGTCGCTCGCCAGTGAGCTATCGGACATTTCGTTGTCAGGCATCTTGGCAGCAAGAAATTGGGCCACTCTTATTTCCCACACTGGTTCTTTGCCTCTTCAGCTCTTTGTTCTGTAATCATCCAACTTGAAGCGTGAATCGAATGGCTGATTGGCTGTCTATGGAGAGCGTAGTATACTAGCCAATTCTGTTAGTCCAGAGAAGGAAAAGAGTCCTGAGCTGGCAGATATGCAAAACTCCGTCTGTTTGGTGAGCGCATGTAACAAAAACTCACAGAATGAAGTGAGTACAAATTAATAGAAGTGAAGTGGCTGAAAGTTCGTTGTGTTAATTTCAACTTAAAGTAACTTAAATTAAATTTAAATTGGAATCGGTGCCAATGCTTTTGTCATGCAGCGTGCTCCGAAAGTGGATGCATGTCTTTGTCTTGAGTGACACCAGCCAAACTCACCCTGCAGCTCAGACAGCACATACAACAGAGTTATCTTTTCCATCAACAACTGCACCCAAACAGAAATTACACAGATTTGAGAGACAAAGCTTCAAAGAGAACGGATGCTATTAGCTACTAATTGGTTTAGGGATTGGCTTCTTGTAATAAATTATTGTAAATAACTGGTTGTCATAAGACAAATAGAAGCACACAGCAGAGGACTTTAAAGTGCTTGGATAAGAAGAGAGTGAAAATGTGAACACGACTAAGTGACTGGATAAGAAAAACGTAAACAGAAATACAGGCAGAAAACAAACGGAACGCAAAGCTCAAGCAGAACTGCAAAGCTCCGGTGTAGCGTGTTGTGGGAAGACAGAGAAAGGAGGCCGCCGGACAGTTGCAAGCAGCGAGCAAAGGGTTCTCTAACCTTCTCTCCCAACTAGTTATCTAAAAAATCAGCATGCAGCACTTTCGAATCAAGTGGATTCCGTACATTGTTACTTCGACTCTGGACAATCACTTAAACTGTAATGTTGGACCGCTTGTATGCACTCCAACTAAAGGCTCTGTCGTCAGCCAGTCAGCCACAGACATCTACAGACACAAGCACACGGAAACCAAGAGAACGTGGGGAACATCCTTCACTGGTACCGTATGGATGGCATCTTTGTCACACAGAAATTTACCCACAACTAAACTTTCAATGAAACAATACTGTTTATCTTTATCCTTCTTTTCAAATGCCATGGCAGAAAAAAATTAAAAAAAATTCGATTTGCATATTATTACTATTAGTAACAGTTAACAATAGGACTAATCTTAATATCATTCCAAAGATGGGGGAAATTATTCCTACTTTGAAATTTCTCCTTCTCTGCTTGACTGGTTTGGTTTGATTTTATTTCTATTCTCCTTTTCCTTTTTGCTTTCTTCAATATCTTCCTTCAATTCCCTTTTTTGCTTTTCTTCTTTTCACAAACGGTCTTCATGAATTATATAAAAGTACTTTCTTTCAATAACTTCATCATCACACATTGATAAAGAAATTCTCTTTAAGTTAGCGATACGAATAAATAATTTTTTTGAAAAAAAAACAAAAAAAATGAAGATTTCATTCTTGGTACAATCACTGATAGTACTGTCAAAGATTAGTTTATCAAAACATGTATCAGATATACATTTATCATCAAATGAAGGTATCTATAGTATAAATAAAAATATAATAGATCAATCTGAATTAATAACGTTAGGTGAAATAGATTTATCTAAATTAATAGTCAAAGAAGATATTGAAGATAATTATACTGCCCCAGAAGATGATAACTCTGAAATTTCCACAGTTCTTAAAAAGAGAGAAACAGATGATAATGAAGATGAAGATGAAGGTGATGCAGGTAGAGCAAAAGATGGTGAAAATGATGGTAGAGTTAAAACTTCAATTTTCACTTTTAGAGGTAAAGTTGCTGATTATATATATCTTGAAAAGAAACAAGAAGATTCTTCAGATGATGAAACTTTAATTGTCTTAACTGATCAAAGAGAAGTTTTCCTTTCAAATGATCAAGGTTCAAGTTGGGAAGAAGTCGGTCCAGAAGAAGAATATTCAGCAATTTACTTAAACAAATTCAATACTGATGATGTATTCCTCACAGGTGTCAATGATAAAATTGTATATTCCCATAACCGTGGTAAATCATGGAAATTCTTTAGAACCCCTGCTCCCCCAATTCCAGGTGTGAAACCTTTATATTTCCATCCAAGGAGACCAAATTACTTAATTTTCATTGGTCAAGAAGGTTGTGAAAACCAATTCTCAAAGGCCTGTAGAACAGTTGCTTTTGTCTCAAGATCTTATGGTAAAAGATGGCTCAGAATTCAAGAACACGTTGCTTCTTGTCAATTCATTGGTGGACTACAAAAAGTTGCTGATCCAAATTATATCGTTTGTCAAAAGGAAGCTAACGAGGCAACAGGTTTTAACTCTAGATTGATCGGTTCTCAAGATGATTTTAAAGATGATAAACATGTCATGTTAGAAAACGTTCTTGGATTAGTCCAAGTCGGTGATTACTTAGTTTGTGCCACAGTTTTAGAAAACGATGAATTAAGAGCTCACGTCTCTATTGATGGTTACAGATGGGCTGACGCTTTATTCCCACCAAATTTACATTTTGTTAAACAACAAGCTTATACTACTCTATCTGCGCTTACTAAATCAATTTTTTTGCACGTCACTACAAATCCAAGACAAGGCGGTGAATATGGTTCCATCTTAAAATCAAACAGCAATGGTACCTCATATGTATTATCACTTAATAATGTCAACAGAGATTCAGTCGGTTATGTTGATTTTGAACAGATGTCTGGATTAGAAGGAGTTATTGTTGTCAATACAGTTTCCAATTATGGGGAAGTTACTAAAGGTGCACGTAAAGTTTTAAAATCAATGATCACTTATAACGATGGTTCACAATGGTCTCATATCATCCCACCTTCAATTGACTCAGAAGGAAAAAAATATGCTTGTACCGGTAAAAGTACTGATAAATGTTCTCTTAACTTACATGGTTACACAGAAAGAGAAGATTATAGAGATACTTTTTCATCTCAAAGTGCTATTGGTATGATGATTGGTATTGGTAACGTTGGGGAAAAATTAGAAAATTACTGGGATGGTAATACTTTCTTAACTAAAGATGGTGGTGTTACTTGGAAAGAAGTTAAAAAGGGAGTATACATGTGGGAATATGGTGATCAAGGTTCTGTCATAGTCTTAGTTAACGCTAAGGATATGACTAATACCCTATTATATTCTTTAGATGAAGGTGATACTTGGTCAGAATATAAATTCACTGATGAATTAGTTACAGTTCAAGATATTTCAACAGTTCCAAGTGATAACTCTTTAAGATTCTTATTATTTACTAGAGTTCCATTAGCTAGAGGAGACAAGACTCGTCTTTTCCAAATCGATTTCTCTCAATTGTTAAACACTCCATGTAGAATGGATCTTACTAATCCAGATACCGATGATTTTGAATTATGGACACCAAAGCATCCATTCCAATCTGATAATTGTCTTTTTGGTCATGAAACTCAGTATTACAGAAAAGTACCAGGAAAGACCTGTCATATAGGTAAAAAATTGACTCAACCACATAAGGTTGTTAGAAATTGTGCTTGTACTAGACAAGATTACGAATGTGACTTCAATTATTTCTTAGACGTTGATGGAATTTGTAAATTAGTTCCAGGTTATAATCCACCAGATCACAAAGAAGTTTGTTTCTCTGAAAACCCACCAACTGAATACTGGTTCCCAACAGGTTACAGAAAGATTCCATTATCTTCTTGTGAAGGTGGTCACGAATTTGATAAAGTAACACCAATCGCTTGTCCAGGTAAAGAAAATGAATTCATTAGAAAATACCCAGGTTTAGGTATTTTCACTATCGTTTTATTATCTATCATCGGTCTTGGTGCCATTGCCTTCTTTGGTTCATTCTTATACAACTATTATTACGCTAAATTCGGTGAAATCAGGTTAGGTGAAGATGCAAACATAAACATTGTCGATGCAGGTTTTGGAGCTCAATTAAACCAATACGCCGGTGAAACATTTATTGCCGTCGTAGCATTAGCTTCACAAGGTATTAAAATAGTTACACTCAAATTGAAAGATCTTCAAACTCTTTTACGTGAAAGGATAACAGGTGGTAATTCAAGATACTCTAACGCTAGTCCTTATGTCGTCAGTGATGAAGATGACAACGAAACAAACGACATCCAAGAAGACGGATTAGCTGGCTCAGAGCACAATGACATCACAGATAATGACTCCTCTTCACCTTACAGAGATGGAGATTTAGGAAATGGATCAGATAACAGAAATTTCAATTTAAGTGATGATGAATAAATAAATAACTTACTCAATCAAAAATCACATTAAAGGCTTTTGATGAATCTAAATACAATTCTAAATGTTTTCTTACTTATTTTCTTTTATAAATATATGTCTAATTCTTTATTTTTTTTCTATTTTTTTTATTTTTCTCAATTCTTTCTCTTCTATTTTTTTTAACTTTCAGTTTTCTTATGATACTCTATTCTTGTATTTTTGTTTATCATTTTAATATAGATACAAAATTTCATTGCACCTAAAACTTAAGTATTACAGTAAAAAAAAAAATTAATTTTCTGGCTTTGCTCTAAAGATACATTAAATATAATTTTATAAAACTTGGGATTGAAGTGATGTTCAAACTTTTAATTTCTTTTTTTGTGGTTCCTCCATTTCTTCATCATCATCTTCTACTTCTTCTTCACCGCTTAAATCCAATTCATCTGATGATTCATCATCGTCTTCATCATCCATTGAAGCCATGGCTTCGGTATAGTATTTTGTAGCAAACGGATAAATATCTTCGGCAATGAGAGTAGCCAATTCCTCACCATTTCTGTATTCTTTACCTGGTTTTTTTCCAGTCCAGTCAAAAAATGCAAAAAATGATTTCATACCAGTTCTATATTTCTTTTTCTCATCATTACTCATTTTTCCTTCATTTTCTTTAGTTTTGAGTTTTATCAAAGTAGGATTAATATCATCAAATTCTTTAGGCCATTTAATATCAACTTTTTCAGAAATCAGTTTCTCCTCTCCTGTTTCTGGATCAACAACGTGCTTGAAATATTTAGTGATTTTTTGCTCTTCTATTTCACCATTTGGTGATTTGAATTGAAATGTTATAGAATAACAACGAGGATCTTCAGCTATATCTTCAGAATTTTCTTTTTGATCCATCCAATTCACAAAAATTTCCGTAATGAATTCAAGATATTTTGTGTCCTCATTCTGTAAATATTCTTGAAAATCTTCATGTTGTGCTAATACTATATACCAAAGGTTTGGTAATCCTAAAAATAATTCACGTCTTTTTTCATAAACTGGTTTAGTCTTTTTAATTCTATAAATTTCAACTTCTTTATCAGCTTTCTCCATGTCCAACTCACAGTTGGCTAAATCCTCAAACACTTTCTCCACAATTGGACTATAAAATTTCAGAATTTAATTGCATTGGTGTTAGTATTTGGAAATCAAATTCTTAAATGGCTTTACATCACGATAGAGCATACGTGCTTATCTCACTTACTTTTCTTTGATACCTAAATCTGTTTCTTGTGACATTATTGTTGTATTTTATCTTCACAATCAAAATAATTCCAATTAAGGGTAGTTATAAAATGCTGAAACACCTAATAACACTCATCAATTCTTTTATATTTTATTCAGAGAAGAGACTCCGTCAAGTTGGATTCTCTATATATCTGAACGGAATTCGTTCTGGCAAATCTCACTCACAGATTTACACCCGTGCACTATAATACACAAGGACAGTTTACACAAAGACAATTTACAAAAAGAAACAGCTTCAAACATAATCTAGACTAAAATTACAATGTCATATATACATTTATATATACTATTTATATTATTTGTATCACAATACGATCTGTGAATGAGTAAGATAGATCAAAGATGATCATTCGAGCTTTGATAAAGCAATCATGGCAGCATCTTCGACCCTGATTCCTTGTGGGATTTTAAGCTTACCGTCAAACATAAGTCCAGCGGATTCAACACCTTCTAAACTAGACTTGTCGTCTTCAAACGCTTCTTCAATATCCTTCCATTTACCTAAAACTAACAAAAGTTGTGTAGCAGCTTTTTTGTTTGCTTCTGGGGTGATGGTTGCAACCTCATTTGTAGGCTGGGATTTGCTTTCCTTAGAGAAATAATCTCCACAGTTTACCCATAATGATTTATCGAAACCACTTGCAAATGAGCACTCTGTGAACATAGAACTGAAAGATGATGAAACTCTCACATTATAACCAAATGCTGATTTGGCTCCAATAATTCCGTATGCTTCAACTGGAGAAACGATTTTTTTAGTTTTCAAGTTAACAGTAACTCTTAATCTTGGTGGAATTTCAGTACCTTCAAGTATGAATAATTCAGATTGACCAATATTTACTAAATTTGTAGTATTAAAATTCTTAGCTTTCTTAACTTTTCCACTACTGGTTTTTTCTCTTTTCTGTTGCTTTTTGGCAACTGTTAAACCTTCACGAAAATCTTTAAATGTATCATTATTTTGCATAAATGGCAAAGTTGAGATCTTTGGTAGCTTTTTAGCGTATTCAAAATTTTTTAACATATCTTGTTTGAAAGTGGATTTTACAAGATATGGAGGTGTAACAAAATACTGGAGTAATGATGCTAATAATAACGATTCATTGGTATATTTGGATGGGGCAACTGGCTTTTTAGAGTTTGTCTTTTTCGTGGAATTAATGCCTAAATCAACTTCATCAAATTTTCTCTTACTACCACTACCAGAACTAGAAGTTTCAATAGAAGAATATGAAATTTCTTCTGAGTTTAGTGAGCTTGGTGTTTCTTCTTCTTGTGGTACTTGCATGATAAGAATTTCAGGAGCATTGAAATTACATGCTGCTTTAGCTATTTGATATGCAATATGTGTAATTTGTTCTAAATTCTTAGCATTGGATTTGGATATACATGTTGACGGTATACAAAGAGTACATGATATATTTGGATTTTCAGTTTTGATAGGGCTTCTTGTTGATGGTGTTTCCTTTTTCTCCTTTTTTTCTTTATTTTCGTTGACTTCTTTAGTATCTTTCTTTGATTTCTTTGACTTGTGCTCTATTTCACTCATATTGAAAATAATGCAGATTGACAATTTTTGTAAAACTGAATTCTACAGAAAGGGGTTCAATTATTTTACTCCAATCTCTTTTATATATAATCCAAGCCGTTTTGAAGTTATTCTTATGTACTAGATAAAAAAAATTTTCCCTTACAATCTCAACCTCTGAGAAGTTGAGATGGATCGATTTCATAATAAAAGAAATGAAAAATGCATCACGTGATTGTTTTTTTTTTTGAAGCTTACATAAGCAACAGAGACTTTTCACATTCATTATAATAATATTATTCAAAAACTGTTTAATTTGGGTGACATGTAATAGAAATAAATATAAGATTCGTTTAAAATTAAATTAGTTGGCGGTTTATTAAAAGAAATAAAAGGTCGTATGTCTAGCAAAAATTAGTTGAAGGGAGAGAAGAAAAAAAGAAAACAGGTGACAAAAGAAAACTATGGAAATATACAGTAATTATTGGAATATACATTATAATCAATAAAAATAATAAAACAGCGAAATAGCAAAATATGGCAAGTAAATAAGTAAACAATTATTTACTTTCAAAGTAAACAGTATAATTAGTTAGAAGATCAACAACGATTTCCTTACCACCTTCGAATGTAGTTAGGTTTGGTCCAAATAAAACAGACAATGCATTAATACCCATTTTATTGAACTTTTGTTGTTTGAGAACCTCTTGCATATAGTTCAAGAGAACGTATAGAACATCGTGGTTTAATTTTGGAAGAGAATCTAATAAAGCTTTGAATTTCATTTTACTTTCAGCGTCATTTGAAATTGTTAAAGAAAACAAATTACGAGCAGTCTCATCAGGTAAAATAGGTGTTTCTAAAGTTCTTAAGTATCTTTTTAGTAAAGTTGCAATAGAGTGACAATCAGGTAAGGAATCTAATTTATAATAATCACAATCATGGTCTTCATTAAAAGCCTTTTGAATTTGATTGATTTCTGCCATCATACCATTCAATCTAAAGATACCTTCCATATAAACAGCATTTTGTTTTTTCAAATATTCCAAAGATCTGTAAACTACACTTGGTACAGGTTTATCAAGAATAGTGAAAGATGGTGATAACTCTAAGCCTCTTTCCAATGTAGATCCAAAAAGTCTATTTTCTGGTTCAATAACTCTCACAAAAGTATTACCATCATTATGTGAACTTCCTTGGGCTCTTAATTGGTCTAATTGCACGGTATTACCGTGATTTTGTAATTGAGCTGTACCATTGGATCCAACTGGAAGAGTATCTGAATAAGCCATTGATTTGAATTCTAAAATATCATTTGATTTTGAATTGCTAGAGTTTCCTATGGTTTGGAAAGATGCATTTTGAGTATCCATAGATATATCACCATGTCCTTGAACAGATCTAGTTGGACTATATGGGACATTATTACCTGTTCCTGAAATATTCGAAGTATTTCCATCAGCATTATTATTATTCTTGTTATTATTGTTGTTATTGTTGTTTGAATTTGTATTATGACGTTTGGAAAAGAGTCCCCAAGGTTTACTTGTTATACTTGCAATAGTACTGGTATTATTAGTAGAAGTAAGAGTTGTACCAGTATTTGACGTAATTACACTTGTGGCACTGGTCATATTCAAATTATTTGAAGATGGGTTGTTATTACCAGATGCAAGAGCACTGTTACTACTGTTATTTGAAAGTGAATGATCAAAATTTGGAGTTGTTGGAGTGAGTTGATCTGAGTGTACTTTCATTGAGTTATTTGAAGATGTTTCATAATGGTTGCTATTTGTAGATTGTGTTGCCATTGATGGGGTGGAAATAGCAGAATCGTATTCAATATTTGGTGATCTTGCATTTAGAGAATTTGAGCTGAGATGAGAAGATTGGTCATCTATACCTTGATGATTTAATTGCTGTTGCTGTTGTGATGATGGTTGGAGCATTAATTGTTGTTGTGATGGAGAAGCATATGGATCGTTCAATGCCATAGGGTTTAAAAGTTTTTCCCAAAGATTGGCATCATACGAAGACTCAGCATAGAGTATCAAAGGTTTATTTGATCTTAAAGCCTTCTTCTTTTTCTTTTGGATAGTTAAAGTTTGATTTACAGCTGAAAATTGGCAATCACGGCATGGGAACATATCTGTTGATTTAGAAGCGTAATCATAAATGGTCAATGTATTTTCGATTGTATCAAATGATAATCTAACTAATTTATGAGATTTTTTCATTGTTTTAATCAATTGAACGAAAACGGCTTCCCTCTTTGACATATCGTGATCTGGATCATTAGGGCTGAAGAAATTTGTGAATAATTTCCAAGCATCAGTTGCTTGTTTATTTTGTCTCATTAATCTACATAATTCACTTAAATACATTCGAATAATTGATTTCTTGCTATCCCAACTGAAAGGATCAACTTTTAAGAAAATATCAGGAGATGGTATTTCAGGTAATGTTGTAAAACCTCTTCTTCTTAAATCATTATCAAATTGTTGGAATCTTGAGTAATTCTGAACAACTGAATAAAGTGGGATTAATTCACTTCTTTCATTACTGTTTATAATAAATTTTATTCTTGAATCTTGAAATTTATTGATAATTGAGATTGGGTCAATCAAAGAGTCTAATGTTATTGCAGTAGTGTCAATACTAGAATATAAGTAATCAAATTGTTTATCCATTGAATTTGAGGAAGATGATTTATGAACTGATGTTGCTGAAATTGGTTGTAATTTATTACTGCTACGTTGATCTAAGTGTGGAGTTTGAGATCTTGATGTTGTCGAGCTTCCTGTCACTTGTGGAGACATTGAGGGAGTCATGGTAGCAGTACTTGGAACACCAGATGACGGAGCAATTGCTGAGGCGGCAATAACGGTAGCAGATGCAGAGTCTAATAAATGTGATGATTCCGCTGTTGATGGATGTTGAAGATGAGGCACTGGTAATTGTCTTTGGAAAGGGCTTGTTGGTCTATTGTGATGATCATTGGATGATAATTGTATAGAGTGATCTGATTTTGTTGGTGTAAATTGACCTCTTATATTCAAAGGGGATCTGACTTGTGATTGGAAAGAAAGACCTCTAAGCCTATTTGGTGTGACAGAACCTGGATGTTGTAATTGATTTGATTCTTGTCCTTCAAAAGCAGGTGAAGTTGGTACTGAATTATCAGATCTTGCTCTTGAAGGAGATGCAACTATTGAATTGTTATCTGAGTATAAAGAGTCATTATCAGATTTGAAAATAGTTTGTCTAGTGGCATTGGCCAGTTCTTTTGGAGTTGAAGTATGTGTTTCATTAATGACAGTTGCAGGAGCTGAAGCTGAATCTTTAGATGATGATAGTTTTTGGTCATGTGAAGAGCGGAATAAATATGAATCATCAAGAACGTTTTTATTTGTATTTTGTTGTTGTTGTTGTTGTTGTTGTTGCTGTTGGTTTTTATTATTATTATGTAAAATTTCTTCCCTTTCTTGTTCATAATGTCTTTCCAGAAGAGGAACTTTTTTAATGTTCAAACCTGCCAATTGATTTTCATTTATATTTGATAATTCTCTTGTTGGTTCTGGAGATGTTGAATTTTTATTTGAAGGGTTTAAATAGTCACCATAAATTTCACTTGTTGAAGTTCTTGCATTTCCTGTTGAATTAGAAGAAGCAGAGTTATGATTGTTTGTATCTATAAGTGAATTCAATTCATCTGATTGTCTTTTTAATGTATTTACCGATTGTTTAGACGCATTGCTATGAACTGATAAGTAATACGGTTGTTGCTGTTGTTGTTGTGAAGAAGAAGTTTGAGAAGTGTGCGATATTTGTGATGTTGAATCTATACTTGGGTGACGTCTATTATCTGATGAGACAAAATTGAAAGAGTGATCATGATCTTCGTTGTTATCTTCTGTATCTGTTGTCTTTTTTTGTTTCTTTCCTGGTAATGATCTATTTACTGTTGCTGTTGTTGCTGTTGTTATTGATTTATCATTATCGTTATTTTCAGGTAGATGAAGTGTTGAAGTACTTTCATTGAATGTGAAGCTATCTTTATTATCATTTGTATTAGAGTCATGATCTGACGATTTGAGTGCGTTATTCAATTCGTCAATTGATTTATTCATTCTTGCTGTACTGTTATTAAAAGGTGATACTAATCCAGTTTCAGGTCTTAATGGTGAAGCTGCTTTATTTCTAAAAGTTCTTCTAGTTGATGCCTTTCTAGGAGAAGATCCTAGAGCCATATCTACATCATTTTCAAAGAATAATGTTTCCTCATTTTCCTTTTTGTTGTTTAAACTTGGTGTCTTTGAACTATTTGAATAAATTGAGCTTGCTACTGAATCATGTGATAAACTATGCTTATGGTTTGTTAATCTTTTACCATTTCTTTCAGGGATTGTTATATTTAAAGAAGCAGCTGTTGCATTTACACCAACAATACTATTTGTTATTGAATTGGTTGATCTTGTACGTCTGTGAACTGCTGCTGAAGATAAAGTTGATGAAGAGAAATTGTGATTTTGAATAGAGAGATCTGAGCCTGTTCTCTTATGGTTTAACAAATTGGTATTATTATTATTTGAGTTATTATTATTATTTGAGTTATTATTGAATGACATTTTAAAATTTGGAGCCGGTGATGAACCTCTTGATTTATCAATATCCAATTGTTGTTTAAGAGGAGTGTCTAATGGATTTAATACAGAATTATTTTCATTATCATCATTGTCGTTGTTATCATTTTTATCGTTTCTATTTTCAGCCATTTCATCTAGGATTGAATCTATGTTTGAAGCCTGTGAACCAAAACGGCGGTGACCTAATTGATGATGATCTAAAAGTAATACATCATCATTATCATAATGTTCACTTTCATAATCTGAATTATTATCACCATCATGGTGATGATGATGACCATTAACGTTTAACAATTCATCATCGGATAAATGATCTTCATTTTTCAATAAAAATTCTTTATCTAATAAAGATTCTAATTTATTAATTTTTTGATCTTTTGAAATCAATAATAATTTTAATTTTTCAATTTCTAATTTTAAAGATTCATTTTCATTTATTAATAAATCATTTTTTTGAGTTAAATTATTTATTGTTTTTATTTCACTATTTGATAATATTGGATGTGAAGGTGGTAATAATGGAGAAGGAGAAATTGTATTTGATATATTATTATTATTGGATTTCAGTATCGGAGATGATGTTGTATAATTATTATTATTACTTTTAATATTATTATCTTTAAAAGGGGAGTGAAGAGGGTTCATTATTGGGTCTTCATCGGGTATTGAATTTTTATAATTTGAGTGATTGTTAGTATTATCATGTGAATTTGCAGATAACTGATGATTTTGATGTTGTTGTTGTTGTTGGTGCTGACGCTGATGATTCTGATTTTGATTCTGATGCTGCTGAGGCAGTAAACTTGACGAAGACATTGTCTATAAAAGTAATATGAACGTAATATAAACGCAATGTAACGTAATGTAAGTTTAGTCTTTATTCAATTCAAGTTTTTAACAAAATAGAAATATTTAATTTAAATGATTTGTTGAATTAAGATCAATCTTATCTTGTTTATATCGGAATGATCTGAATGAATAGTATGTTAATTATCTGATATTTATGTATCTATTTATTCGTCTATTTGTAAATGTTTGATCTGAGATGATATTAAATGAGTATATATATCTGTAATATTGATTTATATGAGATATGAGAATACAGATACACATATACATACAAGATATTGTATAAATTTTTATTTGTTTTATATATATATATGAATGAAATAAATATAAATTCAAAAAATTGTAATGTTCAGATAGATAATATAACAGTTTTAATTTATTTGAATAATAAAGATTTAATCAGATAGTGTGTGAATTGTGATGTAATGTAATTGAAGATGTTTAATCAGAGATGGAATTGGAATTAGAAATGAAATGAAATTAGAAATGAATATAATTAGTATCATCAGTATTGATATTGATATTGATATTGATTTTAATTGTAACTGATTCTTCGTGTTGTTTGTTCCTTGTTTGATTTGGCTGCGAACAAAAGAAATGCAGAGATGCAGAGATGCAGAGATGCAGAGATGCTTTGTTAATGTGCTACTCTCCTAATGTGCTAGTGTTTTACTGTGCTAGTGTTTTTTTACTGTGCTACTCTGGGTGTGGGCCACGGGCGTGGAGAGAGCACTGGCCTGTCCGGCGTGCCTGGCGTGCCTGGCGTGTCCGGGGTGCCTGGCGTGCTTTCTGAGATTGCTGTGCCGGAGTTGTTCACCGCTGGAGAGCGCGACTGGCCCAGAGACTTTGTCCGGCAGGAAGCGTGTGCGCTGGCTGAGCAGTAGGCCACCTGGCCGCCCTTTTCCGTCACAGTCCACAGGCCTGAAACTGCCGCAAGACGTTCACCACTTTCTTTGGTTTGGTGGTGGTACGGAGCGCGCGATCTATTTCTCGCTCACTGTTCTTTGTCCAGGCTTATCACCGTGGCAGGCAAAATATTTTACAGCCCGCAATCCAGCCCGCAATCCAGCCCACAGTCCAGCCCACAGTCCAGCCTGTCCGCCATCCATCCTGCAATCCAGCCCTGCCTTGGATTCAAGCCAGATTCAGATTCGGTTCCAGATACAGATTCAATTCAATTCAGATTCAAAGCAAATTCCATTTCAAATCAATTAAAATCAATTCAAATCAGATCAGATAAATTCAAATCAAGTATTCCCGGTTATGGCTAAGTCACTCAATTTCCAGTACGTTTCACTTCAAGCTATCCAGCATAATAAGTGACTGACTTACTGGCACACAGGATAAAGAAGCATATGCCAAAAGAGCATCTGCCACTCTGCCACTCTGCTCTCTGTATTCACTCACTTAATAACAATTAATGTAATAACTTACTCTCTGGGAAAGGTTTATACCAAATTCAGTAATGGCACATGCATGAAAAACGCACCGTTTTCAATTAAGCGCTCATTTTTCAACATTGTACTTTTAAAGTCTTCATTGTATTCTTAAGCATCTATTAACTCTCCTCCAGTTGTTTCTTTGAAAACTCAATAAATATTACAATCCTGTCACCGCTCTGATACAAACTGTATATCGAGTATACGATGATATGATGGATATGATATTAGAGTTAAGCCCGCCGCTGCTTCCCTTGCCCCCGGCGTGGGATAGATATTACTCTGGCTTAGAATAGTTTAATAGATGATCTGCTTTTATTACCAAGTGCTTTTATTGTCCTCATTCTTTCAGCAATCCTTAGACATTCTTTCAACGGGTTTACAAAAATGTCGTCTGCCTTTCTTAATTATATTTTACTTTATCCCATTTTTGTTTCAATTTAGTTTTATAAACTTTACTCAAATTTAATCGAATTTACTCAAGATTTTTGATTCTAAATTGGTTCCTGAATTTTTTATTTAACATTCACTTTAAATCACATATTTTTTTATATATGATTTTCATTGACCATTGTCTTTTTTGCAAATATGTTACTCTTTTGAAACATAATAACATGCATGAGATTTACATTACAGTACACTACGTATGCCTAATATTTCTCGTATCTTACCTATCAAATACAATACTTCAAAACCGTCAAATGTTTTTTTTAAAAAATTATTCCTAATAAATATATATAAATATGATATAAACACTAACAAAACGACCAAAAAAGTAAAAACAAAAAGACAATAAGTCATAAAATTCTATTTATTTTCTAATATATGAAGGTAGTGGTTTAATTTTACTACCTTCAACTGAAACTAATTCATCCCATAATTCAACTAATTTATTTTTAGCATTAATTTCTAATTGAATCTTTTTTTTAGAAGATTCTAATTCTTCTTTTAATAATTCATTTTCTTTATTTAATTTTTTCAATTTATTTGACCATTTTGTTTCATAACCTTTTTTCAAAATTAAAACTTTTTGTTCATGTTTTGCACTATATTGTAAATATAAATCTTGTGCTAAATTTTGTAAATTTTGTTCTGTTTCTTCTTCATTTTTTAATATTTGAATTTTTGCTTCATTTAATTGATTTTCTAATTTATTAATAATTAAATCTTTATCATCATTAATTTTATTATCTTTTAACTTTAAATTCTCATTTTCAATTTTTAAATCTTTAATTTCAATTTTTAAATTATTATTATTTTTTTGTAAATTTTCAAAATTTTCTTTAATTTCATTATTTTCATTTGAAATTTTATTTAAATCAATTTTTAATTCTTTAACTTCATCATCTAATAAATTATCATTTAATTTAATAGTTTCAATTTCTTGAATTAATTGTTTATTTTCAATTTCTTTTAATTTAATTTCTTTATTTAACAAATCATAATCTTGATTAAATTGATTTAATTGTGTTTTTAAAGTATCAATTTCAATTTTTGATGTTTGTTTAATTGTTTCTAAATTAAATTTAATATCATTTAATTGTTTATTTAATTCAATTTTTTCATTAATTATTTCATTTTCAATTTTTTTAAAATTTTCAAATTTAATTTTAAATTCATTATTAATTTCTTTAATTTCATTATCTTTAAAATTAATTAATTTTTTAAAATTATTATTATTTTCATTTAATTTTTTTTGTAAAATTATTATTTTTTCTTTTGAAAATTTAATTAATTTATTAATTTTTAAATTTTCATTTTTTTTATATAATTTAAAAATATTAGATAATTTTTTAAATTCTTTATTAACTTCATTTAATTTATTTTTTAAAATTAATATTTCTTGTTTAAATTGATTATTTTCATCTTTTAAAATTGAATTTTCATTGTTTAAATCTATAATTTTATTTTCTAATTGAATCTTTAATTCAATTGTTTCATGTAAATTTTTTTTAACTTCTTCAATAGTAATTGAATACTTATTTGAAATTTTAATAATTTCATCTTCTTTAAATGAAATTATTGATTGAATTTCATTGACTTCACTGGTTTCAATTTCTTCTGAATTTTCTTCATTGAATTCATCTAGTTTAGTTAAAACATCTTGAATTTCAAATTCATCTGATTCATTAATTTCTTCAATCATTTCTTCATCTTCATCTTCAAATTCTTCTAATTCTTTAGTTATGTTTTCTTGTTTGTCGTTTCCTTCAGACTCTTCTTCGTCTTCTTCTCCGTCTTCTTCTTCATCTTGAATGAAAGTACCATGACTGACATTAGCTAATGGACTATTTTCTAGATCTAAAACATCAGTTTTTGTATCTTTTTCAACATCAGAAGCTATTCTATTATGATGTTCTCTTTGATTCTTTACATTTGATAATGATTTTCTATCTGGTGTTTCATAAATTGATTTTCTCTTTTTAGAATCACCATCTTGATTATGTTCAATTGAATCTGAATGACGTTTCACAGAAACTCTTACTTGATGACCTTTAATTGGTGAAGAGAAAGCAGCTTCTGTTGTTATGTTATTCTCATCGTTTCCTATCTCCTCTTGTTGTTTCTTTTCATTTAATTGTTCTTCTTCATCTTCTTCTTTTTTTTCTTCCTCTAATTCAAGTTCTTTTGCTTCATAATCGTCATCTTCATTCTCATCCTCTTCAATTTTTTCATCTTCTGAATCTTCATGCTCAAGTTTAGGTGTCTTATCTTGTAGTAGCATTTTTCTTAAGTTATGCTTTGCTGAACCTAAAGATCCAATGGGGACATTAATATTTTGAATATTTTTAGTTGTGGTTAAAGGTGCTTTTTTAGTAATTAATTTATTTTTTGGAGATAATAATGAATTTGCACTATTTATTTTTGGAGATAAAGTTCTTCTTCTAACTTTATGTTTATGTGTTAATCCATGTGGTATTGTTTTCAAAGTTGTTAATTTATTAATTTCATTTTCATCAGTATATGTTGTTGTTGTTGTTGTAGCAGTTGTTGCAGATGATTTATTTAAGATTGGTTTTGTTGGTGAAAATGATTCTGCTTTTGAAACTAAATTGAAATCACTGTGTTCTTCATCTTCTTCATATTCACTTTCAATAGTATTATTAATTTCTGTATTTATATTTAAATTATTAACAGTAGTAGCACTTTTGTGCTCTAATTGTTGAGATGTCATGAGTTATTATTTGAAATAATTAGAGGTCTGTAAAATTTATGGTATCAGATGTGTCAGGAATTATAGAAAATTTGTATATTTCAAGTATCAAATTTTGATATACATATACCACAGGGGGCAAATCAAGATTATGATAGGACAAAAAAAAAAATTATACATCTTCAGTAGAATAGATTAGTATCCTCATACAAGACTAGCAAAGTGTAACTAACAGACAAAGATCTTGCAGGATTTGATAAGAAACCTAGAAACAAAGAGACAAAAAAGAAACAAGCTGAACTGCAAACAACAAAAGAGGAATAGATGGTGTTACAAAGCAATCAAGAAAGCAAAAGCAAGACCCGTTTCTAGGTGAACCCATAGTTAACCCAAGATCAAGAGAGGCGCGAAACCCACAACAAAACAAAACAAAACAAAACAAAACAAACAAACAAACAAACAAGGAAAACAATAAGTGCGTTTCTTTGCTCTGCATAATTATTTATGAGTAAATCAAATCAACTCAAATAGTCGCTAAAAACGTAAACAAAGATTTATTCAGGAATTTTGTGGGCCGCTGTATTTGGCCGTCTCTGGCTGCCTTTTTTTTAAAGCAAGCCGCCGCCTTGCGGGGATTATGTCTGCTTTGCGGGTGGGCCTTCATTGATTGCCCCCGCAAGACCAGCAGACGGCGGCCGATTACTCAATTTGGCAGTATAACAAAATTGTCACGTGACTATTTTAGTTTTAGAAATACCGGATCATTGATATTCCCTCCGTGCACCATCTAAATAATTAATATAGTACTTTTGATAAATACGCCATCGGACCTCGGCCAAAATCCGTGCTTACGGCTTGTACGGCATGTTTTTGACCGATTCCCGGCCATCCAGCGTGCCAGATTTGGCTGCAGAGTCCACTGCGGGCTTGCTGAATAATCCACACTCTGTCGCTCAGAGAAACAACACCAGCGGCGGTGGTTCTTATACCAACCTGACTGACTGAGAAACAGCTCAATTCAAATGCTAATACTAGTAGTATAGTGCTAATACTAACAGAACATGAATCGAATAAGTACCTTTTCGATCTTGCTTGATCTTGCTTGAAAGTGATCAATTATTGATCAATCTTGAACAATATCAAGCAAGATGAATATCAGTTAACTCCTCTTTCAATTATTGATTTTAGATTAGATTCTTCATTTGTTTTAATAACGTTAATTGATTCAATTTATTTTTTATATACCTGCTGTATTGATTCCGATAATTTCAAATCAGGTCAAATTCATATCATCCTTTTTTTTGCCTTTCAATTTATTATTTGACTGCCATAATTGCTCAATTTATTTATATATTTTTATTTATATTATCAATTATACTCCAAATTTCCAATACTTATATTATATTCTCTCTCACGTTTCATAAAAACAATTGCATAATAGAATAAGAGAATATATGTATTTCTTGTATTTACTCTTTTGAATAACTATTAAAAATTATACATATATTACATACTACATATTACACATACATATATCCATACTTACACATATTACATATTAAACATTAAATATTCAAAATGTCAAATATAGAGGCTGCTCAATTATATGAAAAAATCATTGAAGATGTCATTCAAGAATCAAGACAAGATTTCGAAGATAGTGGGATTGATGAACAAACATTACAAGATTTAAGAAATATATGGAGACAGAAACTATCTCAGACAAGTGTCGCTGCTTTCACTTGGGATAAAATTGAAGATGATGATGATGATAGTAGTAAAGCTACATCCTCTGCAACTGCTACAACTTCAAATACTGATACTACTGCTGCATCCATGTCTTCAATATCAACTGGACTTCAAGTTCCTTCTTCTTCCTCAGCCAATGCAACTGTCACAGGTGCTAAGGCAGAACCATCAGATTTAGCTGTCCCAAAACCAAAGACAGAAGATGATGCTTCATCGAGTATTATTTTACCAGGTGGTGCTAGAATTGGTCAATCTGATGGTAGTAATAATGATATTATTGAATTTGAAATTAGTATGTCAGATTTAAAGAAAAATAAAAAATTAATGAAAAAATTTAAAAAAATTAAAAATTTAAATAAAAAGATAAATCAAGCAGATGGTCCTTCTGATTTTCTTGATGATGATGATATTGACGATGATGAAGATGATGATGAAGATGATGATGAAGTTGATATGAATGGTAATAATAATAATAATAATGCACAAGAAGATGAAGATGAAGATGAAGATGATGATGATTTAGGTATAGACTCAGATGAAATCAATTCAGATTTAGATGATCCGGAAGATGATGAAATAGGTTCTGATGAAGATGGTGACGATCCAGAAGTTAATATCATGTTATGTCTTTATGATAGAGTACAAAGAGTTAAAAATAAATGGAAGTGTAATTTAAAAGATGGTATTGCTAATATAGAAGGTAAAGATTATGCTTTCCAAAAGGCAAATGGTGAATCAGAATGGTGAATTGGTAATTCTTTTCACTTATAATTTCAATATAGAAAAAAGGAGGATATTTTCTTTTTAATTGTTAAACATTTTTTAACTTTTCTTTTATGTTATTGATATCTCTGTATTTCTTTTGTTTGTTTTCTTGTTTTCTTGTTTTCTCGTTTTCTGTTTTTGTTCCTATTCTCTTTTATTTTCTTTATTTGTATAGTAATCTGTTTTTCATTAATTATATTTAGAAATCTGTAACATTAATCTACATATTTGAAAGACTACAGCTTTTAACTAGAATAACAATAAAATAAATAAAAATCTATGATTCTAAAATAATATATATGTGTGTATGTATAATACTTAATACTACAGATGAAAAAATATTCACATATTTACTCCTTTTCTGAAACGTCAGATATATCATCCTGTGCGTCTCTATCCACTGGCATTCTACTCAAATCTAATACATCCCCATTTGGATCATCCTTTGATAAACTCGATCTTAGAGTTGTCCTAGTACGATCTGATGCTTTAACATCGTCAAATATCCTAGATGCTACCATCTGGTTATTTTCTGCATAATTTTTCAATTCTTCTTTATCAGCTTTAGAAAGATACCCGTTATAATTATGCAATCTTTTCTTCCACCATTGTCTATGAGCACCATTATCGTATTCTTCTAATTTAATAGTGTCGTCATCATCGTCTTCTCCTGATCTCTCTTCATCAAATATCTCTTTGGTTCCACCTTCAAGACTCACTGTATATTTACCTGGAATTAAATGAGGATGTCTTTCTGATGAAACTAGTTCCTTTGAACTAGTGAATTGATATCTTGAATTATCAGGTATTTCAAATTTCTTATTATTATCTAATGAATTTCCTCCTCCACTGACTTCTATTTTATAACGACCACCAAGAACTAAATCTTTTGCTACAACTTCTCTTGTTCTATTCAATGATTCAATATCTGCAACTCTCATTATAGTCTCAGTTAATAAATCGTCAAATCCAGGTTGAGACGCTATTTCATGAAATCCTCTCATCATAGGAACACTATCGGCTCTTACCCTAGAATGTGAATCAATAGTGAAAATATTTAAACTATCATACTGTTTAATATAATCAGGTCTAGTCATAATTTGTCTTGCTCTCCATAACGGTAATTCGGGTAATTCATGTTCAATTTTATTAATACCTATATTTTGTTTGGTTAAATATTTTAACCTTTTCCTATCCATCTCTACAAATTCTCTCATTAATAACATTGCAGATGTAGAAAATTTACCACTTTCCATAACATCATCATCCATTTCTTCTCCTAATAACCCACATTGGTTTAAAAACCATGTCTTTTCACGATCTATCAATGAATTACATGCAGTTATCATATTTTGATGTCCTGCAACATGAGATATATGCTGAGGTCTACCACCGATTAAATTATAAATTTGATTACAATCTTCATCAGATACTGTATCGTTGAAAAATTTCATTCTAGCGACTTTAAGTGTTCTTATTGCTTCTTCTCTATTTAAATCTTTAAAATGAACAACTTCTAATCTAGTTGCTAATTTTTTCAAATTTTCATAAACCCAATAATCATCAGAATTGAAAATAATTGTAGCTAATCTTGAACCACTTAAAGATTCTGCTTTTTGTTGAAGTAATTCAACTAATTTTATACCTTCTTCATCATCTTTAATTAAATGCATATCGTTAAATACTAATACTAATGGCTCCTTGGTTTCACTAACTCTTTTCAATGCAACTTCTTCTAATTTACCAAATGCTCTTTCAATATCTAATAATGCAGTAGTATCCCTTGGACCTCTAATTGAAAACAATGCTCCTATATAATCTTCATGAAATTCAAAATTTAATGCTGCTCCAATTCTTATTCTCATTAACTCTAAATCAGATGAACAATCAATAATAGCACAATTTTTACCATTAACTTTTCTAATTGATTCCATGATGGAACTTGTCTTACCAACACCTTTTTCACCAACTAATAATAAATACCTACCTGTTATCTTTCCTGTGACAACATCATCTAAAAATTTTTGTTGCTCTCTTTCAACCCAATATTTTTTCTCTTGAACTGATATCCTATGTTTTTGTAATTGAAATGTTGGATCACCTTCATCAAATGAATCGGATATTTTATCTAATACTCTTCTCTTGTATAATTCATGATACGTTAATCCACTTATTGCTAATACTAATAATGAACTGAATGTAATTAAACCTGTTTCAATACATTTAACAATAGCAGATTTAAGTCTTGACCAATTTTCTTCTTTTCTTTCAGCTTCTTTTTCTCTTTCCTCTTCTTCTTTCTCCTGTTGTTTCTCCTCTTTTTCTCTTTGTCTTATAATAAATTCTTCTATTGGTGATAATGGTCTATTCTCATTTCCATTATTACCATCATTACCATTATCGCCAGAACTTTTATTTGTATTATTGTTATTTCCACTGTTATTTTTTACTCCATTACCATTGTTGGTCTTTTCGTTTGATGGACTTATTTTGTTGGTCTTATCATTGTTATTACTATTATCATTTTCATTTCCGTCATTGTTATTATTTTCATTATTTTCATTATTGTCATCTTCTTCTTTTTCTTTCTCTTTTTGTTTTTTCTTTTCTTTTTCAATTTTCTTTTTCTCCTTTTCAAGTTTCTTGTTTTTTTGCTCTAAATCTTCATTTTCTAACGTATCTGAAATATCAAATGGGAGTAATGGATTTATTTCTCTTTTCTGAGAGAGATGGAAATATCTTACTACTTCATTTTTCAGTATTGGATGCTTCCTTATAGAATGTTTTAGACCCTTTTTCAATGATGTTTCTGTTAGAGTCAACAATGCTCTGGAAACAATTGGTAACATGTTTGTCCAATTTGATATAAATAACTTTAGAAAATTATTCAATTGAAACCCAAAGACATTATTCTAATGATATTTTTAATAACATTAATATACATCTCTGCTATTAAAAGAGTGCTATTATTCAAAGAAAACAAACAGACTTAGCAAGAACCTGTACGATGGGGTATTTACCTCTTCAGCTTTTGTGATTGCTAATTAGCACAGCCGTTTCCCTCTCTGCCCTTTATCGCATTCTCCCAATGCGTATTGTGAATGAGTACGTAACAGAATTGAGATTTCATTACTCCGCAACTCTGCAAAGCCATCGGAAATCTCTAGTCTGAAAAACCATTTCCCCGGTGCATGGGTGCACTGGCACCAGGAATTTTAGATCCTTGTTAAGAATAACCAACATTCTCTCTGTTGCGCTACTACATGAATCCACATCCTAAAATAAGGGAAACTCTCTTCTTTTACAGGCAAAAAAAGATATTTATCGAACGCTGTCAATACTTAAATAAATTAAAATCAATATAAGAATAAAATAAATATATTACAACAATCAAGTAATTATAAAAGAATATTCTAGATCAACCAAGATATAGAATATATAAAAGAATATAAAAGAATATACAAGAAGATTCTAGAATATGCATAAAATATTCTAGAAGACCCTGCATAATCTATCAATTATCCTAATTGGTGAATATGATATATTTGCCACTAAGAATATACTGTTAAGTATTATTAATCTAACATGAATAATTGAGTAGATTACAAATTATTATAAAATAATCTTTGAATATAGTTCAGTCAGAATTAATATAAAAAGATCTATTTTATCCACTTTTATAACTATATAATTTACTTTTATAAAATATATATAACTAACTAAATATAAATATAATTTATTATATCTAACATTACTTATTATGAACTATCACTACTATACCAATTTTAACTAAATATAGTAAGACTTACACAAAAATGAATGAAAAAGAACAAATTAGAAGAAACTATAAAAGATTATATAAATAAAGAAAAAAGATAAAAACAAATTTGTTATAATTAGAACTAATAGAAAATAAAGAAAAAAATCTTTTGATACCACCTCTTAACCACTGGACCTCTTCTAGCTTCTTCATGAGCAAGAATCTTTTCATGGAATGCAACTTCTCTAAGACCAGTAGTGATATCAGCATCCTCAGGACGAACAAATTTGGTCTTTTTATAAACTTTCCAAAAGATGAAAAGAGCAATATCAATGAAAATCATAAGATATGAAAATAAGAAACTTTCAATAGACCAATGACCTGGTAAGAAAACGGTATAACCTTGTGTCCAAAGCATACAGAATGTAATGAACATACCAAAATAGGATAGGTAAGGTTGATACCAGGCTTTAAATGGTAATTTTTCTCTATCTATTCCTTGTGCAATCGTACAACGTCTCCACATGATATATGTGAATAAGATACAGGTATAACTATACATTTGAGCAGCGGTAACCAAATTGATAATCCACTCTAAAACAACACTGGCCTTCTCACCTAATACAAGGAATGAAAGACAACCCCATGCTAATGTGGCAAGCATTGCGTATATTGGAACACCACTTTTATTACAATAAGCAAAGAGTTTTGGTGCTTTACCTTCTAAAGCCATACCATATAAAGCTCTTGACCCACAGAATGAGTGTGAGTTACCAGCCGAGAAAGAAGATGTTAATAAGACAGCATTAACAATTGCAGGCAAAACTTTAATACCCATATTGTGCATGGCGACTGTATAAGCTGAAGAGCCAGCACCAGGTACACCACCTTCAATAGCTTTAACTAATAATGGATCATTATAGTAGCAACAGATACCAACACCTAAAGAACCAAATACAAAGAACACGGTCAACCTGATGGCAACTTGTTTATAAGCACTTGGTAAGACTTTTCGTGGATTAATGGTTTCACCGGCGATTTGAGAAACATATTCAGGACCAGCAACGACAAAAGAGAATTTAATAATAGATGCTAACACACCCTGGAATCTACCTAAACCACCTTCATCGATATAAGGAACCATTGGGGTAGACCAGTATCGGAAACCGTACGCATCATGTTGTGGATTACCACCAACCATAGTGATAAACACAAAGAACATCAAACCTATGGCTAAGAAGATCTTACTTAACGATAACCAAAATTCAGTTTCACCAAAATATTTAACAGCAGCAATATTAATTATAAAATATGCAACTAATTGAAGTGAGATTGGGATTGAGGCAGAATAATCTTCTGTCCAATAATGAATCAAAGAATTGAATAAAGTTACTTCGAAAGGTAGTAACGAACTTTGCAAGACCCAAAAATTCCAACCAACCATGAATCCAAAAGCGGGATCGATACATCTGTCAGCAAAACGAATAAAAGGAGAGGACATAGGTAAATAACACACCATTTCTGCACAACCAGCAGTGACTATTAAAACAGGCACACACCAAATGATACAACCTAAAACCAAACTTAAAGGACCACAGAGATGAAGAGTTGTGGAAATATTAACAAAAAGAGAAACACCAATGGTACCACCAATTCCAATTAATTGCACATGTCTATTTGTAAGATTTCTTGATGTACGACCTTTTGTTATATGTCTATATTCATCATAAAGTGCATCTGCTTCATGATCATAAGTATCTGATGAATTTGATGTTTCATCGTTGGAGTCTTCAATCGTGATTACAACATCTTCGCTAGTGCCTTTTTTCAAGTTATCAGATGTAACATAAGTATCACCATTTGTTGATTTTTCATTTGGTATATATTCAATGTCTTCAGCTGATTGATCACCCCAAACTTCAGGAGCTATAGGTACAAAAGTATCTTTCAAGAACGTTAACGGCTTTTCAAAGGCACCCATCTATTAAGTTATTAAAATTAGAATTTATAATATAATAATATATCAAACTAAATAATAAATATATTAAAATAAATACTGAAAGTATCATAAAGGATGAAGATATTGATATATATATATATACATATTATTTTAGATTTTATACTTTTTGATCGGAGATTATAGATACTGGTAAGCGAAAGAGGAAACAATATATAAGATTCCTTATCGAACCGGTGTACCTATTAGCGAACCGGTGTACATCTTATCGAATCGGCGTTTTTAATATTAAACAAAGAAAGCAAACCTAGAAGAAGATAAGAAATTATGTAGATGGGGTATCCTATTTTTACCCTGCAGAGGAGAAGTTGACAAATTCAAAAATTAGAGATGATTGGCTAAGTAAACGCAGACTAGGTTACTTACTATCTAAGATTGCCGCTAATAAATTTGATGTTGTTAATCTAACGAAACTTTTCCGGATATGGTAGTTGACGGTGATTCAAAGAGATGACAAACAAACAGGCATGCACAAAAAGAAAAAAAGATTAAAAGGTGGTAACCTCTTCATAAACTTTACAGAATCTTCGACTTTGAGATAAGGAATTGTGAAACACTTAATTTGAATCTGACATAATAGAAACTTTTCAAATGAAAGCCTTAGAAAGAAACGGGTAAAAGATACGATAATAATATAATTGATTACTGATTACTCAAAAAATGAGAAACAATGAATGAAAGTTGCAAAACTATACATGATATAACCTAAATAAGCAATACAACAATGCAATTCTTTTTTTAATATAAACAATAGACACTATGTTACTTGTAGATTAAACTTCATTGTAATAAAAAAATATGAATTTTTTGAATGTAAATATTAATTTTACATAGATAGTATGATCACATCTACAGCTATTTTACCAGCTGAGCATGTGCAGTCAAATTTCTTACGCTACACTTTTATACATATGATATTAATTTAATGCTTCTTCACTCTATGATTAATATTGGTTTTAAGTAAAGAATAAATAAATATATTGATACTGTAACAAAGATTGAAATCCATGTCGATAAAAATGAAATAATTGCAGATAGTAGATAACAGATAGTAGATAACAGATAGTAGATAACAGATAACAGATAATAGATAATTATAGTAGAGAAATGTATGAAAATCTAAGAAAGGAAATAACATGAAAGTGACAAAGAATTTTACGCGGCAGATCATTGTTTCACCAGTTAAAGCAATTCATATAATATTAATAATATCTAATTGGTATACTTTTAATTGTGCAGTAACTTGCCAGAGTTCTGCATGACAGGGTTGACAGATGGTGATTCCTGCACTAATATGAAAACTCTTTGTGGTTATTCATAAAAGAACTGTTCACATTGAAATTTGAACGCAGCTTATGAGGGATATTACAAGTTTAGTTAGAGCAGTAGAGTAGTACTACTATGACAAACTCAGTAGAATAATCAATGTCTTGATATTACAAAAGTTAACATTTGAGAATTAAGAGAAATAAGTTCATAACAGTGTATATATGTTACTGTTTTGTTTACTCTCGTATAAAACACTTTAACGCTTTTGCGCATTATATGAGATACAAGATTATCAATGGAGGTGCAGGAGCAGGAGTTGACAGGTTTGACACGTTTTGCAGATTATGGGGATGGGATTCCTTGTAAATGAAGGCAGTGAAGTAAAAGTAAGATAACAAACATGATCTTTCTATCTATCTATATATCTTGATTTCCATATAATAATTAACGATCATAGTTGAACGCATAAGGACGAGCCACAGTTCGAGATGCTATCAGGTGCTGGTAGTGAATCCAGAGACTCGCAAAGTGGCAGATCGGAAAAATTAATGAGAGAGTGCCCACTTAAGACTGCAAATGCCGCTCCCTCAGGTCCCTGGTCTGACGTACACTCACCCACGCTATGCATCAATGGAATGGCATAATTGCGTGCGAACTCGGCTTTCAGAACAGGCGTCCAGGGATAGCGATAGCACTGAATCACTGTAATAACTATAGGGAGCAGAGACCAGTTTGTTGCCATTTGAATCACCATCTTCTTAATCTTTTTAACTTTCTGATCTTCTAGTTGTGTTGAAAAAGTAATCATAATTTGCGCGGGAAGAGTTTTTAAAAAAGGAAAGCCAACTCCAATTTTTGGAAGATGCCTAAATATGGAAACTTTTTACTTTCAGTCCCTGCAGCAAGAGTGCATTTTTAATTGTAGCACGCTGAAGAGTTTGAATAATCAAAGGACTGTAATGTGAAGCAAAAAATATGTAAGGCTGTTCTATTAAAATTTCCCGACATTAATGATTAGATAGATAATAACTAATCCAATTATATGTCTGATTTGATAAAATAATATATCTGATCTGATAAGATAACTAATCCGATAAGATATATGGTTTCGGTTGACATTATCAATTGAAGGATATTAATGTTAGATTTTTGAAATCTAGAACTGTAAAATAATTAGTAATCGACTTGAAACATGTCAATATACAATCCATTGAACATTAACTGATCCATTCAAAGTACCATTTATTGTTCATTGTTCCTTGTTTATTCACTAAAAATAACTGCATATCTATATAGTGCGCGTATTTTATCGATATCTTACATATATCCTAATCAAGTAGAGAATAGGAATTTGATATGGGCATTTGTAGTAAGCATAGCACTATATTATGTTAACGGAAGAGATCGTTTAAATTATGTCACTTAAAATGTTCCTATTTCAGTAGTAGCACATATTGTTATGAGAAATGTATTTAAATAGAAATTCACACCCAAATATCTCAGAATAGCGATAGGTTGTTATCTATTAATAGAGATGTGTCTATTAGCACTATATATGCATAGATACTAGTTACTAACTACGGCGCTATATTAATATTTCTAGCTTTAACGAGTATCGGCACTTAGGATAGTGGATCCACATTTATTCTATATATATATAAAAGATATAAGATCATTCTACTTTATTCAATCAGTTTTACAGTATCTGTACTATCGATCTATAATGGATATTAATTTAGAGATTATCTAATATTTCATTTAGTTTATAGTTATTCATGCCTTATTTATGATACTGTCGACAAACATCATTAATTCATTCCTGGTGCCAAAAGTGGTGACAATCATTTATGTCACTCGTGATAGGAATTCTGTGGCATTTCTTTCACGTGATGTCGTGTTCATAGATACAATTTTAATGGTGCTTCTGAGACGTTTAAAAGGTAATTTTGAGAAATCTCGCTTTCAAAAATGCTTAGTTAATACAGTTTTCTTAAAATAGTTTAAGAAGATTCAAATTTACATGATTTATATGTATGAACGAATTATATATTTAAGCATCAGAGACAAGATTCGCTGCTATTTAAGCTTAACAATTCGTTATTTATTCAGTCTTTATTCCATTATTTCATGGAGCATATGAGAAATAAATATACTTGTTCAATCTACCAAACAAAATTATAGGGTTATTTCAAAATATAGCCTCAATTTTCAAATCTAATGAAGTTGTGGAAAGTTCTATTAGTATGAAAGTAGTTTATATTAGTAAAACTGCAACTGTTTGCTCAACTGATCATTTAGTATTATAGTTTTTGTATGAGTTTCTTGATATCAGCGCCATTTCCGCCATTTTGAGGTCTCTTACTAGAACTGTTTTTACTTTCTTTAAGAGTCATCACCATTAATGCTTAGTGAAAATGGAGATAATGATATTCTTTTTATGGTACCAGTGATAACCCTTTTCGGACTAGTGCTCCATCACGGTTGAGCATCAACTATTGGCAGTAAGTTTTACAATGCACAGGTGCAACTATTGTGAGTCGGAATTTTGGATCCTTGTTAAGAATATCCAACATTGTCGCTGTTGCACAAATCCATCTACAAGAAAAAAGGGGATAACGTTATTTTGTTACAGAAATAAATGAAATTATAGAAAGACAGAAACACTTGAAATATATTTAAACGTATACAAAGAAAAACAGAATTAACTGCAATATAAAGAAAATGGATAAAAAGCTTACTATACATTGAACTAATAGAAAATGAAAAAGAAAATCTTTTCATACCATCTCTTAACTCTTGGGCCTCTTTTGATTTCTTCATGAGCAAGAATCTTTTCATGGAATGCAACTTCTCTAAGACCCGTAGTGATATCGGCATCCTCAGGACGAACGAATTTGGTCTTTTTATAAACTTTCCAAAAGATGAAAAGAGCAATATCAATGAAAATCATAAGATATGAAAATAAGAAACTTTCAACGGACCAGTTACCTGGTAAGAAAACGGTATAACCTTGTGTCCAAAGCATACAAAATGTAATGAACATACCGAAATAGGATAGGTAAGGTTGATACCAGGCTTTAAATGGTAATTTTTCTCTATCTATTCCTTGTGCAATCGTACAACGTCTCCACATGATATATGTGAATAAGATACAGGTATAACTATACATTTGAGCAGCGGTAACCAAATTGATAATCCATTCTAAGACAACACTAGCTTGTTCACCCAGTTGAAGGAAGGCAAGACAACCCCATGCTAATGTGGCAAGCATTGCGTATATTGGAACACCACTTTTATTACAATAAGCAAAGATCTTTGGTGCTTTACCTTCTAAAGCCATACCGTACAAAGCTCTTGATGCACAGAACGAATATGAATTACCAGCGGAGAAAGAAGATGTTAATAAGACAGCGTTAACAATTGCAGGTAAAATTTTAATACCCATATTGTGCATGGCAACAGTATATGCAGAGGCACCAGCACCAGGTGCACCACCGTTAATGGCTTTAACTAATAATGGATCATTATAGTAACAACAGATACCAACACCTAAAGAACCAAAGACAAAGAAAACTGTTAATCTGATGGCGACTTGTTTATAAGCACTTGGTAAGACTTTTCTCGGATTAATAGTTTCACCAGCGATTTGAGAAACATATTCAGGACCAGCAATAACAAAAGAGAATTTAATAATAGATGCTAACACACCCTGGAATCTACCTAAACCACCTTCATGGATATAAGGAACCATTGGGGTTGACCAATATCTGAAACCATATGCATCATGTTGTGGATTACCACCAACCATAGTGATAAACACAAAGAACATCAAACCAATAGCTAAGAAGATCTTACTCAATGATAACCAAAATTCAGTTTCACCAAAATATTTAACAGCAGCAATATTAATTATAAAATATACAAATAATTGAAGTGAGATTGGGATTGCTGCAGAATAATCTTCTGTCCAATAATGAATCAAAGAATTGAATAAAGTTAATTCAAAGGGTAATAGAGAACATTGTAAGACCCAAAAATTCCAACCAACCATGAATCCAAAGGCAGGATCGATACATCTGTCAGCAAAACGAATAAAAGGAGAAGACATAGGTAAATAACACACCATTTCTGCACAAGCAGCGGTAACAATTAAAACAGGTATACACCAAATGATACAACCTAGAACCAAACTTAAAGGACCACAAATATGAAGGGTTGAAGAGATATTAACGAAAAGCGAAACACCAATAGTACCACCAACACCAATCAATTGCACATGTCTATTTGTAAGTTTTCTTGTTGTACGACCTCTTATTAAATGTCTATATTCATCATATAGTGCATCTTCGCTATCATAATTATCAGATGAATTTGATGATCTTTCAGCAGAATCGTCAACAGAAATAGTAACATTTTCAATAGCGGTTTTCTTCAAATTATTAGAAGAAACATAAGCTTCAGCATCACTATTTGTTGATTTTTCATTTGGAATATATTCAATTTCTTCACTTTTTGTTTCTCTTGGAACATGTTCTTGATCACCCCACACTTCAGGAGCGATAGGTACAAAAGTATCTTTCAAGAAAGTTAACGGTTTTTTAAAAGCACTCATCTATTAAATTTTTAATATCAGAATTAGTATAATAATATTTCAAAACTAATAAATGTATAATTATTGTTTGATAAAAGAAAATGATAAACTTATTTATATATATTTAGATATTTATTTCTATATGAATTATATATTTAATATATCTTACACCTGTTGATCGGAGTTTATAGATATTGATAAACCAAAAAGGAAATAATCTATAAGTTTTCTTAGCGGATCGGTGTTTTCTTTTCAATATAAGACAAAGAAGGAAATACCAGAAGAATAGAAGGAAAATATGTAGATGAAATCTGTTCTATTTAAATCTATAAATGTCCAATATAGGAAGAAGTCGACAAATTTAACAAATAGAGATGCTTACTCCACGAGATATTAAATAATTTGATTCGATGATTCACTAAGTAAAAATTGCCGCTAAAGAAATTGAGGAAGATGAATTAACGAAAATAGTCTGGATATGGAAATTGACGGTATTTCGAATACATGACAAAGATAGTCATAAGATAATAAATAAATAAATTAAAAAAAAAACAAGGCTGCACATGAAATAACCTAATTATAAATAGCAGGTATTAAATAATATGCGATTTTTACTTTATTGAACAATAGATAATATGATAATAACTGATTAAAACAATAAAGAGGATAAATATTATTACACTAAAGAATTATAGTTTTGTTTTTACAGTAATTATTAAGTTTACAGCAATAAATAGAAACATAAAGAGATTTAGAGTTTGACCTTTTTTTTGTAAATCGAATAAAAGGGCTATCAAAATAATTGAGCAATATTCAAGGCGTTAAAATATTAAAACTTTTTATGAAAGTTATTATATGTTACTACTAGATAAAAAAAAAAAAGGAAATTCATTTGTTGCAAGATAAATAGGTAATGGCTTATTGAAAATGTAATAATTAATCAGTGTTTATAACAACAATCTTTGGAATCGAATTAGTCAAAAGTTCCGTACTGATAGTAATATTATGCATAATTATCAATTGGAAAACCATAGCAATATAGATTTCTATTGAGCTATAAATTGATTTGAATTAGAACCAATGACGATAATACGTGCAATAGAAAATTTGATTATGGTCAAAGTAAAACAAAAAAATATGTGAAGGGATATATGGAAATAATAATAAATAAAGAAAGTACAGAAGTGAATGTAATGAATGAATGTAATGTAACAAAGAATTGTACGTGATTTGTTATTGTTTCAATAGTTAAAAATTTTATTAATATTAATTCTTTCATAATATTCGGTATATGTTTAAATCTGCAGTTAGTTGTAAGGGAGAAGCTTGACAGGGTTGACAGATGGCCTGTTCCTTAAACTAATGAGAAAATCCTCGGGGATTATACCTGAAAGTGCTGATTACAA
Organism: [Candida] boidinii; assembly: GCA_001599335.1. Lineage (NCBI taxonomy): Eukaryota > Fungi > Ascomycota > Pichiomycetes > Pichiales > Pichiaceae > Ogataea > [Candida] boidinii. The sequence goes on from BCGP01000005.1 coordinate 91,405, forward strand.
TGATATGGGAATGCAGTAGTTTATTGAAGTTACATTATAATAATATAGTATAGTAGAATAAAAATATAATTAATGCCTTGATATTACACGGGTTAGCTGAGACATATAAGAGAATAAGCTCCTAACAACGAATTTTACTGGCTTGTTGACACCCGTATAAAGCATATTTTGCATTATGGATAAAGTTACTCTATTTAAATTATGCAAAAATCATGGGAGGTGCAGAAGTGGAAATAGAAATGGAAGTAGAAGTGGAGATATGTTCAAGAGATGTTGCGGCTCTTGAATCCGTAAGCAAAGTGACCAAAGTAGCAGCAGTATATATTTCTTTATCTCTATATATATTTATTATATAACGATTACAGGTTTCCGTGAAAGTGAAAATATAATAATGAATTGAAATCAATGAAGTGCGGGATACTTTATTATCGATCTTATATATACAATTGAGAATACATGTAAGATAATGCAGGATGTTACTAGATTGGATAAAGTTGAACGGTTATCTGTTCGGTGGTGCACTTCAAATGTCTGGAGAGTCGCCGAACGGAACTGAGAACTGAGAGAGAAAGCAGAAAGCTCAGTGAGATTAGAAGAGACGGATTCTTAAGATTGAGAATGCCGCTCTTTGAGTTGCTAGGTTTGGCTGAGCTGGCTCAATCTGGCACGATCTGGCACGGCTTGTCATCGCCTGACATTGCAAAAGCGCAGACGGTTAGCGAGCCACGAGACCACGGGGGAAGCGCCGGCACAAGCGGGAGGACACAGGTATTCCGCCGGCAACGTAAGAGTCTATCAGGGCCTGAGAGGTTGCCATGGGAATAAAAGTGGAACTTGGTGATACATTCATTAATATTATAATACTACAATACTATAATGAACTTTTAATGTTATGCTATTATTATTATAATATCACTAAGGGAATCATACCTTGAGAAGATTTTAGATGAAGTGTCTTAAAATGGCAACTTTTTGCTTTTAGTTACTGCAATTCGTGTTCTTTTAGCCGTAACACGCATGATAAACAAACACTGTTCTACGGAATTGAATTGATCGAATAGATTTAATAGATTGACTAGATTGAATAATGGAGTGCTTCCCCGCCAATAATTAACAAAAATAAAAGATAACGGATTCCAGTTGAACCCATTAATCAAGAAATAATAAAGGGTTAATCGATCAATTCATTAGAATTTAAGACAAACATTAAATTGAAGTTGAAATATATGATATACAACGGTATTCAATAAGTACAAGTATAAATCAACCTTTATAGAGATATAATTAAAGAAACAATGTAATACAATGAAAATTTATAAAATACAAAAAAGTACATTTATAAATGCGCGCATTTTATCGCTATCTTACATATATATATATATATATATATATGAGAAATAGATAGATAAAGAAGAGACAATAATAAAGGCCGCTAGTGTAACGTAACATTACATTTCCTAAAGGGATCGTTTAGATTATGTAACATTAATATAAATATTTCGCATTTACGTTTAGTATTATTATAATTTATTAGTATTACTATTATCTGACTAATATCGTATCTATATCATTGTATCGTATATAAATATAAGTGCATTCCCAAACTTTGTAAAAAAACGTCAAAGTTATAATTTTGGTTTCCATCCCTCAATATCTGTCTCTATTTTAATTTTATGTATATATGGTAATAATATAGAGACTAACTAATGTATCATATGGAATTATTTGTTTTTATGCTAGCCAATTAATTATTTTGAATATAGCTTATATATAAGTCATCTTCATACACACGATATAACACATACGATAAATATCACACTATTTATCAGGTAATAATTAATGGCTGTTTGAATAGACACAACACTAGTCTTCTATTTCTGTGACTCGTATGACGTCCATAGCAACGCTTTCCTGTTCCGGCGGAGGTTTGCCGCGATCTCTATTAGTATTAGTAAGATAGAGGATATGGCAGAGACACTGGTGCACCAGTCTTATTAGCCTCGTGCTCGCACAAGCTGCCGTCCGTGGCAGAAATTAATGCCTTGCCAGCCGCCTGCTGGAGGAAAGTTGGAGCGACTTGTTTCTTATTCGTATACGGTATATTGGCCATTTGGGCCACCTGGCCGTTTAGCAGTTGCACTTGTCTGGCTACTTGGCCGTTCCGCTGTTTCCACGGTTCTTGCCGCACTTCACGTCCTGCCCATGCGGATTTCGCCTGGATCTTGCCCGGATCTCGCGTGGATCCCGCAGAACGGGCTTCACGCCGCTCACAAGACAGACGCCCTCCCGTCCGCTCCTCACCCAGCACCAGGCGGGTGGCCCAATCCCAGCATGTTCTCTACCGCACCCCCCTCCCTCGCCAACCACCGTATCCAGCCAGCCCAGGCCACCCCCCTCATCGAGCGTTATCGGCCAGCGATAAGATTGTCGCGACTCCAGATATACCTATTTCGGCGTATCTCGCGCCCTCCCGCGCAGATTCGCACAGCTTTGCACAGATTCCCATTGTCCCCTTGTTCCGCATTCCACTAAATTCCCACTAAACTTCCACTGGCTTCCCAATAAAGCTCCACCACACATTTTCACTGTGGTTATCCGCTCTATCGCACTATCGCACTATCGCACTATCGCAAACGCAGTAATCCAACTTTCCCTCTGGCTCTTCTCACATCATCACATAATCGCTTTTCGCTTTTCGCTTTTCCTCCTGCCACACCAGCTAACAAACCTGTCTCTGATTCTGACTCTGCTCTTCGTTATCAGTAAGCCTCCTTCACATCATATTCACCACCACAATCTAATCACATCTCTTTCACTACCAGATCAAGCAAGACATTTTCACCTTCAATTTCACTTTCACTTTCACTTTAATATCCTCTTGAACTGTCAAATAATTGGCTGATGGTTCGTTGATACTTTGTTTCTATCTTGATCTCCGTTCACCTCATCTCATCTCATCTCATATCTTTTTTTTTTCCTTTAACTCCTTCTCTCTCTTCCTCCCCTATTTTTAAAATTTAAACACAACCCTGAGGTTGCCCGCATTATTCTTTCATTGCATCCTCCTGTATATTAATAAATTTAGCACACCATACACATATCCTTCTCAAGTTTACTACTAAATACAAAAAATAAAATATAGCTGCATCACTTTTTTTATCACCAGATACAAGATCATATAACATATACTTACCTCATCTTATACCTATATGTGTATATATACTTAATCTAATTTATGGGGCACTGCATTTATTCACTTGGTTAATTGTTTTTCACCTCCTAAATATTCTTAATATTCAGTGTTTCAAATATTCAAATTTATATTTTTTCTTTTAAATTCTTTCCTTTTTTTTTGTCGGTTTTTTTAATTTATTGATAAATGCTTATAAATATTCAAATACAACTTAAATTATAGGTAAATATACAGCAAAATATACAATTACAAATATATAGAAAATAAAAGTTCCGATTTTTAATATGGATGAACAGATAAAATCTCCTTTGTTTCCTGTTCAAATATTGAACGATGATACAATAGTTAGACTACCTCCAACTCCAAATACACAATCAGGTTCAGTTAAATTATATATCATAGTTGCAGAAAATAATTTATTTGTTGAAGGTTTCTCTTCTGATGAATCAAGTTTAAGACCACCAGCTTTATTAAGAGGTTGTTTATTTATTAGAATTTCAAAACCTGTTAAAATTAAATCTTTAACTTTGAAATTTTCAGGTGTATCTAGAACAGAATGGCCAGAAGGTATTCCTCCTAAAAAGACAGAACACTCAGAAGTTAATAAATTAATTCAACATACTTGGCCATTTTTCACTCATAATCAAAATTATCCAACTACTGATACTTCAAGAAATAATGCTAATATTTTCATACCTAGAAAAGGTTCAGATGATGCAGATGATATAGTATCTTTGAATCTAGATATGTCATTGTCCCCAGTGACAAGTGTACTATCTCTAACTAATTTACACAGAGAAGAATCTTTGGCACCAAGTTTGTCAAATTCTTTAGTTGGTGTCTTGAAGAGAAATGCAGGTTCATCATCTTCAAATGGTAATAACAGCAACAACAACAATAATAATAATAATAATAACGGTAGCAGCAATAGTAGTATCCTCAATGGTAATAGTGGAAATAATAGACCAGGTCATAATCTATTGAAAAGTGTAACATCTCACCAAGATCATGATTTAACTTCAACAAAATCAAATGATGATGGTAATTCAAATAAATTATTTATTCCAGGTGATTATATTTACTCATTTGAACAGCCAATTCCTTCATCGACACCAGAATCAATAAATGCAACTTTTGGTTCTGTTTCATATGCTCTAGAAGCAGATCTTGAAAGAAGTGGTGCTTTCAAGACAAGTTTACATTCAAAAAAGACAATTAATATAGTAAGAGCTCCATCTCAAGAATCTTCAGAAGAAAGTGAACCAATTGTTATTAATAGAGATTGGGAAGATCAACTAAAATATGAAATTGTTGTTTCTTCAAAAACAGTTATATTAAATTCTTATCTACCAATTGCTTTCAAATTAGTTCCATTAAATAAAATTAAAATTCATAGAATAAGAGTTTATTTTACTGAACATTTAGAATATTTTTGTAAAAATAAAAAAGTTCATAGAACAGAACCAGCTAAAAAATTCTTATTATTAGAACATAAACCAACAGGTGATAAAGATTCTTTATTAGATGATGGTAATGATGAAATAAGTGCTAAAGAATTTGAATTTCAAGTTTACGTTCCTGAAAAATTAGGTGAAAAACATAGATTGCATCCAGATGCTTCATTCGATGATATCCAATCTCATCATTGGATTAAACTCTGTATTAGAATATCAAGACATACTCCAACCTCTGAAGATCCATTAAAGAGGAAACATTTTGAATTGTCAATTGATTCACCAATTCATATCTTATCCCCATTATGCGCTCACGCAAATACTTTATTACCAGCTTATAACGAATCAAATTTCCCAATTCATGATTATCAGACTCCTATGGATACACCTTTATCTCCAGGTGTTGAACCAGTAGGTGGCATTGGTAACAACAACAACGGTTTCCCTGGTTTCCAAAATCCAGCATCAGCATCTATTCATTCAGCTTTGATGAACCTTACAAACTCAAATTCAACTGGAAGCTCAGTCAATGGTAATATAAGACCAAAACTGGCAACAAATATTTCATATAGTGGTACATTAACACCTACAGCATCACGTAGTCATTCTAATAGTAATGTCAATAATAACAGTGGATCAAACACTTTGACAAATTCAATGACAAATTTAGTACCTGTAGGTACAAATGGACAAATAGACATCTTAATGACTCCAAAACCAAATATGAATATAGAATCAAATATTTATAAACCAAGTGAAAGTATACCAATTGAATTGAAATCTCCACAGGCACAACCATTTTCTCCTATATCTTCACCGCAATTGAGAGCCATGTCACCTGAAATAAGAGGTGGTAATAACGCAGTATTATCATCTCCATTGATAAGACCAATTCATTTGATAAGAAAACCATCTATTGAAGATATACCTCCTCCACCGTTCAAAGAAAACGATGAATCAACAGCTATTCCAATGCCAACTGAAGTTAAATTACCAAAAGACCACCCTCCTTCTTATGAAACTGTATTACAAGATGATAAAAGACACGCTTCTGAATTTCAGGAATTAGGTGATATAGGTCACGATTTCTCATTCAGTAGATTATCACCTCATGAATCATCAATGGCTGGTGGTATGTCCGTTAGATCTAGAAATGCTTCTCCTGCTAGACCAATGGCAAATGGAACTACTAATTCATCAACTGCAGCTTCTTTGTCTTCTTCTTCGTCTAATAAGAAACAGTCTAAACCAAAACAGAAATCGCTGAAACAATCTAATAACGGGAAATCACAACCACAGCAATTAAATCAACAACATAGTTACAAAGATATCTCATCGTTGTTAAGTCACCATAGCTCTTCTTCTTCTTCGAGTAATGCCATTGATTCAACTATTGCTAAGGCTTATAAAGATGAAGATAAAAGAAGTGAAAATGATTCAATTTCAAGTGTTCTTGAAAATGCAACCGCTAATTCTTCAATTATTTCTGCACCTGCTCCTGTGTCACAACCAGTGACGGCTCCTACTATTGTTTCCGCTACTGCTCCTATTTTAGGAATTTCGGATAGTACAGCCACTCAGTTGTCAACTGAGGATTCAAGTAAGAAAACGATTAATCCAGTTGATCCAATTGACTCAATTGATCCTATAGCGCCAATCTCATCCAGCGCTGTTCCAATAGCTATAGATCCAACGACTGAAACTAATGACTCTGATGATAATATATATGGACCTCCTTTAAATTCAACAACAAACAAAGAAATCCCATTGACAGCAAACAAAGATATTCCATTGACGACAAGTAACACATCTTCTTCTTTGGCACATGTTGATCATGGTATGAGTGGTGCTTTCAGATCGGGTTCTGTTTCTTCAATCAACTCTAATCCAAATTCTTTGATTTCAGATATGTCTTTCGATAGACCTATAAAAGAACCATTACTAGGAACCACTAATTCTTATAATTCTGAATTATTCTTAAGAAATGGATCTATTGCCACTTTTGATCACTTGACATCCTCTCTTTTACGTGATAGAGAACCTTCACTTGATATTACTTCAATGCATTTCCAAGGAAGAGGAGGACAAGGAAGTATTAGTGGACCTTCAGGTTTAAATTCAGGTTCATTTGTGGAAAACCCTATATGGCATCCATTTGATATTTCGAATGAATATCATAACAATTATCATAACAGCAGATTAAATCATGTTCATAATTTATCACATTCTAATCAAAGGAATGCTTCAACTGATCAAGGCATTAATCTAAATTATAACATAAATCAAGAATCTGAAGGTGCTGGTTTATCTAAAACTGTTAGTTTTGGCGTAGAACCAATATTATCAACTTTAAATGAAGTTACCATGTCTGATTCTGATGATAAACAGAATATTGGATCCACAAGAACTGATTCTGATATAGATCCTAGTCGTACTACAAATATTGAAACAGTATCGATTGCTGGTTCACAACTATCTAAGGATAGCGCCGATGTTAAGGTATCAAGTAAATCTAGCGCACTGGCAGGCGCTGCATCTGAAGGTTTTGCTGATACCATCTAATGACATGATCATCATCATAATAGAATTCATACAATCATTCATCTCTTTTTTATTTTATATAAATTTATTTATAGAATACAATATTATTATATTTTAATTTCCACTGGTAATTTGTACTTTTTTATTGAAAGTTTTTTTGCATTCTTTTACTGTAGTCCCGTTAACTCTAAAACTATTAATTATCTCTATAGTTGATTATTATTATTATTCATTTCTGTGTTATTATTTTTTTTACATAGCATATAGAACAAAAATTTTAAAAATATACAAAATTCATAGAAAAAGAAATGAGTCATGAAACAAGAAGGAAAAATACAAGAAAAAAACAAAAAAAGTAAACTGAACTTTCTATAATAATTATCTATTGGTTATTTAAATGTTCTCTAAAAAGCCAAATTTTCTACTTTACGTCTAAATTCACTAGAATTGTACTTAAGATGTTTCGTAACTTGTGGTTTAGAATTGTCTGGATTTGTTAAATTTGCGTGAAAGACAGAATATGCAGGAGCAATCATATTGGAAATATCCTTTACCAAATTCTTCTTAAAATGAGGAGCGAGTCTATTGTAATTTGAATTAAAATTTCTACATTGTTCTTCAAAATTTTTATTAAATTCATCGATTAACTTAATAATTTCTTTAACAGACATTGCACTATGACGTGCATTGTCTATGGTAGCTGCTCTCATTAGAGTTGTTGTCAGGCCTTGCCAGTTTTGAGTACATATTTCTAAGGCCTTCTTCTTTATCTTCTCAACTCTTTGGAATCCACTTTGTCCTAAAACAGCCGTGATTTGTTTGTTACTCAATAGATTATCAAGTCCATCAAGATTAATTAAGAGCATCACTCCTAAATCTTCTTCTGATAATCTATGAACATATTTTTGTCGTAGTGAGTAATAGTTAATCTCTAATACATCTCCATAAAAACTTGATAGTATATATTCTGGATCAGCGGATTCTAATTTAACTTCTGTAAAGCCTGATGGTCTATTTGGTAGCAACCAAGAGTTAGCACCCATTCTCTCTATCACTGGAAGTTGTAAATCTCTGAAATTTGAGAACTTGATTAACCTAGAGACAACAGCCATAAATACGTTATTTAAAGAAATATCTGCAGAACTGTGATGTTCATTGAAAACAATTTCATTGTATCTTGCTTCAACGTATCTAAAGAAATCTGAAAATACACTTTGCGTTTGTGAATCCAGTTCTTCAAAAATATCTGTTATCTCCTTTGGGACATTTTCTATGATGTATTCTTGAATATGGGAAACAACATCGTACATGTTTTTTCTGATTTCGAATAATAAAGGACCTTCACTAAACTTATGTTTTTCAATATAATATCTCAATTCTGAAGTTAGATTTACAAATGAGCCTAATATTTGTTTAAAGATTTCATATAAAATAGCGTGTTTAAAATCATCATGAGCTGAGGGATACAGGTTTTCAATCACAGCATATTCGGACACTATGAAATTGGTTAATGCAGATGTGTATAAGTTGATGTTATTTGTTCCTCTTTCATAAATATAGTTTTGATCTTTTCTTGGTGGAGGAGGGGTAACCGATATTCTACCCAAGCTTTCAGAAATGTATTTACTTCTTTGTCTAATAACAGAATCATTTAAACTCTTTTTTCTTAATTCAAAAAATGATGCAATTTTTATCAATTCAGCTGCATTTGCAGCACCAATTACTGGAAAATTTTCTTGTCCTTTTAATAGATCAGTTGGATCAAATGGTCTACTTTGTTCTCTAAGTTTTCTTTCAAATCCCAATTTCAAATTGATTTCGGAGTTTTTAATGGATTCTGTAAGGCCTTTTAAAATACCTTCATATTCTGATATATTTGCAGATTTGATTTCTTCTAGCAACTTGTCTGAATTGGTAAGATGGTTACAGTATGCATCAATTGCCTGGACACCGTCTAAATCTTGTTGGTCATTCAGATGAGTCTCTAGATCATTCGCTCTTTTAGCGTAATGTTTAATATTTGATATAACGCCAAGAGTAGAATTGATATTTTTCTGTGATACTTTCAATTGTCTTATTTTTCCTAGTAATGGCTGTACTGATTTAACTCCTGAGATGTTTCTATTAGCTGCTTGATTTAAAGCTGCCGATATTTGTGAGGTCAGCTCGGATGTAGCTTTCAAATTCTCATCTAAGACAGATAAATCTGCCTCATCAACATCAATAACCACTTTATCTAAAGCCATTGTGGACTGTTTGGTTTGATATGTATCTGGAAATCAATTATATGATACTTTGACTAATGTCTCTCCTGTATTAAATGGTTTTTAAATATATAGATGTCACGATTTTCAGTGGTTGAATTAGAAACCCACAGCAAATTGTGAAAACAAGTCGTGTTTACCTTCTCTACCTTCTATCCATATTGAATCAGTGTATGCGTCTCTGTCTCAATCTCAGTCCCTGGCTACGTTACCACTGAGATTAACCCGTGCACACTTTTTAGACACATCCGCTTCAGTGTGGATCAACTTCTCGGCTCGACGTGCTTGAAGCTTCTCCAGTGCCATCGATCAGTCACAGGGCTAAACAAAGGGAAAAGATCGAAACTCCGTTAGAGACAGCAGATCTGTGTTATGCTCTTTCCCAGTTCGGAATTTTCCCGTTTTTGTTCGAAAGGAGGAAGAGTAATAATTAGGCTACAGAATAGTGGCAAGAGATGGCAAGATATGACTCTTCCCTTTAGTTGTCACTGGGAAACCTCACTTCCTTTTTCCCTTAAAAAGTCCTGTGATGACTCTGAAAAGTTTTTTTTCGGTTGAAATAAATGGGTGCTGTTTTCCCTTCTGTTATATTATAAGACTCCGTGTGATATTGGGAGAAGGTTGGTCAAGTATTTCAAATATCCGAAATCAGCAATGTCAATTTTAAATATCAACAGCATGGTGTTTACGGAAGAAGAGCTTGAAAATATAAGCCAGGAGACACAGACTCTTGTTCAAAAACTAGAAGAAGCGAAAACGTTGGGAAGAAAAGCTGGTGCTGCTAGGAAAAATACTCAAACTATATTTGACTCTGAAGTTCAAGTTGATAGTTGGAAATTCAATGAATGGGATTATGGTGGAAAGTGCTATCTACCAAGTCAAGCAAGAGGTCTTTTCACTAGGCTAAATCCTAGAACAAATAAATATGAAATCGTTGTTAGAGGTTATGACAAGTTTTTCAATGTGGGTGAAAACCAAAGTATGTCAAGAGAGTCATTGTTTAATAATATTCACGGACCTTTCACACTTACCACCAAATCAAATGGTTGTATTGTTTTAATTTCTGCACTTGAGGATGGAACTTTGGTTGTATGTTCAAAACATTCCACAGGTCCTAGGAATGTTGAAGGTGCAGATAAAAACCATGCCGAAGAAGCTCAAAAGGCTCTTTATAAACAACTTGAAAGAAAAAATATAGATCCTAAAGAACTTGCTACTACATTATATAATCTTAGATGCACTGGTGTTGCTGAATTTTGTGATGATAGTTTTGAAGAACACGTTCTAGAATATAAAGAAGATAAAGCAGGTTTATACTTCCATGGTCTTAATTTCAATACCCCACATTTCAAAACACATAGTATGGAAGATGTAACCAAATTTTCAGACTATTTTGGTTTCAGAAAGACAGATTATCTTACATTTAATACTTTTGAAGAAACTTTTACATTTTTAGATGAGTGTGCGAAAACAGGTTCTTATAAAGATGAAGAAATTGAAGGATTTGTAATAAGAGCATTCAAGAATGTAAATAACGATGACTACATGTTCAAATATAAATTTGAAGAACCTTATCTTTTGTATAGACAATTCAGAGAAATTACAAAATCATACATTACAAATGGTTATGATAAATTAAAATTTGGTGCTCATAAACTTCTCTGTATGCAATACCTGAAATATATTATTCCTATATTAGATAAAGACCCACAGTTAAAGACAGATTATTTAAATAATAAAGGTGTTATTGAATTGAGGAAAAAATACTTGGAGTCAGTAGGTCAGAACGGTATGGCTATGATTAATGAGGAAACTTCAATTGATGCAATTAGAGAGGAAATGAAAGATTTGAAATTTGGTGATGAGCCAACAAGATATGCTTTAGTAACAGTCGCCACAATTGGATGTGGGAAAACAACTACTTCTTTGACCCTTTGCAACTTATTCTCTAATTGGGGTATTATTCAAAACGATAATATCTTACCTCCAACAAAAGATAAGTTGGTTGCAGGTGCTTTAGAGTTGATGATTGATAAACCAGTTGTGATATTGGATAAGAATAATCATAAATTTGTTGAAAGAAAACAAATATTTGATGATTTTCAAAATCTTAATACAATCATTCCAGATAAAAAACTAAAATTTGTCTGTTTGAATTTTGTTGATGATAGTCATGATGAAAACCTCTGGAATATAACAGAGAATAGAATTGTATCTAGAGGAGATAACCATCAGTCAATAAGATTATCTGAAGGTACTCACAAGGCCACAATGATCATGAAAGGATTTATTAATAGATTTCAAAAATTAAATACATCCAGAGATCCAGATAACAAATTTGACTTAGTTATTGACTTATCAGTGAGCGAGGAAAACTCATCTTTGAAAAATGCTAAAAAAATTATAAATGAGCTACATAGTTATGACCCAATTGCATTCCCTGGCATTCCTTCGGATGAAGAATTTGAGACTGCTTTCGGACAAGCATTAACTTTTAAGCCAACTGTGAGAAAAGTGATCAAAGATAGTAGTAGTAGGAAGACACCTAAACCTACATATTATGGTATTGAAATTTCACCTGAAAATGATTTACCATTTTTAATTGATCAATTGTTCGAAGAAAGTCCACAATCTGATATCTCATTTTGGAACAGTTTAAATAAGAATGAAAGAATTCAAGAAAGATTTCACGTAACTCTAATTCATGTTGCAAGTAGAAAAACAGATCCAGGTTCATGGAACAAATATAACGGCACTATTTTCAAAAATGATTTGATAGAGTTGTCTAAAAATGACACCAACCTCAGAGGAAAGGATTTCTCTTTGCCTTGTACTAAAGCCACTGCAGATGTCAGTCTGATCAGACTCTGTTGGAATAATAGACTTATGTGTTTTGAGGTGAAAGTTTCAAATATAAAAGATGGAGAAGGCAAATCGTTAGATATTGAACCAAAAAATGGATATACTCATATCACAATCGGTACAGCTAATGAATCAATCAAGGCGGTTGAGTCTGGAACGCTTCTTTCTGAGCTTCATGATTTTGGTTCAGTTGAAGGTGGATCACCAATTCGTACTTTAGAGATGGTCTTCCCAATTGTACTGGAGGAACTCCCAATTCACGTTTTCTTTTAACTCTTTTTTTTTTCTTTTGTAGAATTAAATTTTTAGCTATTTATAAAGATGCATTAAAGCTGAAATATCTCAAATTCATAAGTATAAGAAAAAGAGTAAATACAGATTGCAATGTAAAGATAAAACCAAGACAATTGTAGAAAGGGTAAAGAAGTAGAATTAAAATATTATAAGATAAATCACATCCGTGCACCAATTATGTAATACCTGGAGATTCTCACAAGACGCGCTTTGTGAAACGCAACATCTCAGCTAAAACAGTCACCTCTTTTTGTTTACCAATTTAGAGTCAGGGTGTAGTCTATCAGCTGTCGTAGCAGTACAATTTAAAAAGGCGGTGGTTACGCTTTTCTTAGAAAAATATATATATATAACTGATATCGTATTGCATATCAGAGCTATATTCCGGGAGACAGTTTACTTTTGCTTAGTATTATAATGTATCGAGCAGCTTCCGGTAAGACCCCTAAGAGACCAAGAGCCAGGGGAAAGACATCAGGTCTTAAGAAACCTCCTCTTCAACTATTACAGCTGAAAAATATCCTGAAGACCAAAATTGGTAGCAGATTAGAAAAAACAGAGGCTAGAATAAGAGGAGAAGAAGAATTATCCTCTCAGAAACTGAGAAAACCTAGTATATTTGATGACAATGAAGAAAACGATGATCCAGAGGACGAATCTTTAGATTTCCCAAATATTGAAGCAGATACTGGTTCACAGAGCATGTTTGTGGAAGACAACAAATCTAAATCAAGAAGAAAAAACATTGTAAGAAAAACTAAAATTCAACAAACTGCCAACAAGAGAGGCAGGAAGAGAAGTACTAAAACAAGCGACTCAAACTATAATGATGCTGAAAATATCTATGAAGATAATTTAAATGAATTAGAATCTCATAATTTCACACCTATGGAGAAAACTTACACACACAGTGTTTCTAAATCAGTTATGAAAAGATCATGGGCAGGTTTAAATCCATCCATTGTCAGTATGGTGGTGAGTATACTAAGTGTGTACACCGATCAAAGTATCTTATCTATTCCAGGATTAAATAAAAAAGATAAAGATATCGCCAGATTAATGTTGATTGAACTTATTGAAGATTTAGATCATAGATTGAGATATGTGAAGCTACCTCCAGGAATAAAGTTGAATCATTTGGATCAAGAATTCTTGACAAGAGAACAAAGAAAGCTATCTTATAATCTATCAGCTACCATAAGGCAGTTGAGAGACTTGAATGAGGAAGAGAAGAGAGAGGCTAATCAGAAACACCAATTAGAAAAGTATTACTCGAATTTAAAGAAGAATTCGGAAGGATATATTTCAGAAATGACTGAAAGTTTAAAAAGTATGGAAGAAGTTTTGAGGTCATATAATTTAAGTGCAGATTTTGATGTCTCGACGTTTTTCAATAGTTATGTGGATAATTATGAGATCGTGTTCCAAGAAGATGAAAAGTCCACTAGAAGGCTGGATAAAGATTTAAAGAAGTACAACCCTAATGAAGATGAAGAACTTAATAAATTGTTAGAAACTTTTGAAGGTAGTCTGGACAGTTTAAAAAGTAGAATTTCAAAATCTAATAAACTAGCTATGGCAGCTGATGAGCTGAGCACACTGATTCAGCTGATTCACGATTAATTCTACCATGTCTAATAAGGTAGTTTCAGATTTTAATTAGTTTTTATTCCTTATTATGATTATTTTGTATAAAAAAATGCTTATGTATTTTTAACGTCTTATCAAAGACAAATGTATATCTTAACGTATAACTTCAAACCGTAGCCTTAATTAGTATTTATTAATGATTAAGAAAAGATTCAATAATTTCTGAAGATTTTCGGTTGGTTACTGACTTGGAGTTTAGAGGTTGGTTGTTTTGATACCAAATACGTAACTTCGTGGTAATTCTGCTATTTATATTAACTAATAAATTAAATTATGCATCTGCCCAAAATAAAACCTTTGTTGAATAATTTTTGGGCCGCATCTTATCTGTATAGAACTATGTAATTCCTTGCATACATGCTACTAACATCGATTACAGCAGTTAGTGACTTCTTTCTTGATCTTAAAATACATAACAACCGGAGTGTAAAAACAGCCAACTAAAAATATAAAGCAAAAAATCCGAAAGTTTATTTCCATCCAATAAAACTGCAGATAGCTTTGAAAATGATTGTACGATAAATGAAGGCATGCCAGCTGTCACTGAGCATACTTCTCGTAACACTCACAGTTAACGACAGAAGTAAAGTCTAATAAAATACTCAACCCTATCATTTTTGTTTCCTGTCTCTCTATAGAAAAGTTTAATTTTTGAATATTCATTTATTAGTGTTCTCAAAAATATTTTACTACATAACAGTATTTTTTTTCTTGCTAAATAGAATGTCTATTTCGATTAATTCTGTAAATTAATGGTATAATTGAGATATATTTGAGGTTAATAGCTAGATTTTACTGCTTAGCTATATTTTAGAAGAATTAAATACATTTTAAAGATAATAAGTGTGGCATGATGTCAAATTTTTTCAAAACTTTTAAGTGATAAATTGTCCAAAAACACTCTTCTCATGCTTTTCAGAGGCAACTGAGTACTTTATCATGACAAATTTAATTGCCAGAGAACAAAAATGTAATCAAAAAGAAAGGACCAAGCTATATTTTTTATCTTGTTTATTAAATTACATCCGTCTATCCATAAGATGTAAAATAACCCATAAGGAACTCGTTTGGATCATATAACCCTAGACATTTTACCAATGTCAGAGAACAGTATTTCAAAATGAGGTGTTCTAAACAGAACCTGGGATTTGCGATATTTTACTCAAAGAATTTTAAAGAAAACGTCGCAATGTGCTGTGTACACCTATCACCATTCATTGAATTTTGACAGAATATAGTGGGCGCACAAACTCAGCAAATACGGAGCAGAATTTGGATATGCGGGCTTAAGCTTTAGGTAGCCAGTGAACTGTATAATGTTAGTGAACAGAGAATAGAACGGTCTCCTTGGTTATTGGGTGTGTACTGCCGCTTCCCCTTTTCTGGTTCCCGCAAAGGTCACTTGCACGCCATTGAAGCATTCACCGTTTTACTTTATTCCCAAGCCTCACATTTCACAAAGACACTGCTGTCCATGGTACTGTACACGTCTCTTGCCATGATGAAAATCAAAGCCTTGATTCTGCTGCTTATATGCGTCTATATATGTGCAGTTCAATTTATGCATATGTCTGTGTTTGTATGTACATGCGCAACCAAGGAATTTTTCTATGCATTATGTGTATGTCAAAGTCTAAGCGGCCGGGTTGTCTATTATGAACTTGTGTGCTGTATTTGTTCATTTGTGCGGCACTTGCGGCGAGTTCGCACTTTTGCAAGTGCATAAAGTGTGCAGTATAGATTTGCTCCATAGTTGGGCTTGGAATCTAAGCAATATTCAGGCTCCCAGCAACCATTGAAAAATTCATCACGACTTACTTTTTAATAGCTGATCTTCTTACTCGATTACTCGGGGAATCTTCGAGCAATTATGTTAATCGTGGTTTGTCGTTAGAGTGGTGCGTTAACAATAAAACAGATGGTAGGATTTTTACATAGACGAAAAAAAAAAAGAATCGGGGCAACAAAAAACAAATACAGCACAAAATTTTGCTTCAAAATGATTTTCTGTGAAATAGTACCCATAGCCTCAGTTACACTTTTTAATATTGCTTACAGCGCTGTAAGTAATTCTCAGACCTCACCATATCATATGGTGGTGATTGGTATTAGTACAATTATTTAAACTTAAAAGCTTACTCATAATTGTTGTTTTATTGAATAAAATATAGAGTTTAGTGGTAACATGATATGAGTTTAAGTTTACTTTCAGTTTGCTTAGCGTGTTGTATATTTGCTTCTTCTTTACAAAGTGAAAAAAAAAGAAGGAAAAAAACTACAGCAAATATGAATAAGTAAATGGATATATAATTATAAAAGCATCACAAGATAAGCTCATTTACAAATTAAATCAGATGTTTGTTTACTGTATGACTATCAAAATTAAAGGTTTCAAAAGAAAAGAATTACTTGGAAATCAATATAATAATGTGGATTATTGGGTGTCTAAATCTGATGCTGTTTAATCAATTGCCCGAGACCCTTTTATATATACACAATTTTAAAAATTCATTTTTTGTTTATATTCTTTTTCGTTTACAATAAAAGTGGTTTTTATTTGCTTTGCTTTTTCTTTTTTTGCTCTTGTTTTCATTAGGTAATGTATCAGTTTCTGTATAATTTGACTAGTTTGTCAATATGTTTTCTTTTTTATCTCCGTAGAATTCACGTTAATTGACTGGAATGATAGTTGGTGTGTACTAATGAGTATGTGGTTTCTGTTCACTATGCTCTGACAAAATATGTACCTGCAATTGATAAACGTTGGTCAACTTTTGAAGAAGTTATTCCATCAAATCACTAGTCATCTTGAAAGTATCTTTATATTGTTGTATCTTTCTTCTGCTTTTTTCTGTGCTCTGCCGAATAAACTTAGATCTTCAAAAGTGCCTAAATAGTAAATTGATTGTGACAAAAGGAGAAGTTTTCTATTTCTCTATCTTTATTAGACTTTGCTTCTTGGAAGAAAGTCTGAAAAAAAGTCGTTTTATTGCTTGATGCGTGGCATCTATTCGGGTATATACATAAAAACAGGTGAATAGATATGTCATACAATCTTCGTGGATAAGAATAATGCCTTTAGGCACGCAACTTCAAAATCCTATTCCAAAAGGTTTTCACAGCAGATTATGCCGATCACGCCAAAGATAAATCCCCTTTGGTGTGTTTTTTTTTTTAGGTAGACCCATTTCTTTATATTTCATTATAGTGAATGTTTTTACTATATAAAACAGAGTTGCGATTGCAGGAAAATAATTTTAAAATCGTTTAAATAAGGCTTCAAAGTGGATTAAAATCTATCTAGCTTTTACTGAGTGGTATTTTGAAACTTATTGGATAAACTAAATAATGCATTTCCAAAAACTACAGCTGAGTGTAACTCAAATTTGCTTCGAGTTAATAAGCTCCAACTGCTATGATGAAAGATATCCTAGAGTGAAACCCAGATGCCTTCTAGTTTTTTGGTTTGTCATTTTGCTTTTTCCTTGTTTTGTGGTGTAGTACATTCATTTAATCTATAGTAATTTTTGATAATCCAAAACCTTCACTAAGAGAGATTGAGTGGTCGTGGTGGGCAAAAGGGAAGAAAAGGAACAAAAGATAAGCTTTTCCTAGACATCAAAAATTTTAAAATCTTCTTATATTAGGTTTAAAACTTTTGAAGATCTTCGATATTTGAATAAGAGACTCTTTAATATTAACATATATTTCGAAAAAACAGTTTCCGTTTAATGATCCTGATTGTTTATTTTTATATATATGGGCATATTGAAACTAGTTTAACATCACAGATATGTCAATGTACACAATGCCGATTTCAACTGGGACTGATAAATAAATAGCATCACATTATTCTAAGACACTAGTTATTTCGATATTCATTAAACGTATGTAGCCCCAAATAAGAAGGATATGCGATAATATAATATTTATGAATGAAGATTTTCTTTTTTTAAAGGGCATACATAACCGATTTTATCAAATAAGGTAAGAATTTAACACGCAAGTTCAAGATATGACGTGCCTCTAATTAAAACGAGATATATTTACTTTCTGTCATATTTGAAATACTTATCAATAAGAATTCTTAACCAAACCACAGTTATCCTGATTTTGTATTGTTTTATTGTTGCACAATTTTTTATTGTAATTGGTTAGAATTGCATGTATTCATGCGCGTCTCAGCTTTAAAGACCTCGAACATTAAAATTCCCAGTTCCATATGTACTGTAATGTAATCACTTGTTTAATATTTTAAACTTAATTATGTGAAAAAAACAATGAAGTAATGGAGGATCATTTTCAAATTTTCAAACTAATCTTTTACAATTGAAAATGACAATATATGGTATTAACTGTATTGCCATAGAACAAATCCTACTTTATATGGTTTTAAAAAGACTGAATATAAAGAATATCCTCCCTTTTATTCATTGTCGAAAGTGTAATGAACAATAGTTTTAAAAAAGAAAATTCACGAAATTCTGTTAAACTATATTATATTTAACATTAATTGTAGATGATAACTTTGAGGTAGATTACAAACAGTATTTTTTGCACTTTGAAAAATACAATTGACGAAAATGGGGGTAAAAAAGCGAGTAGGGCTAAGAAAATTGAAAACATCTTGCTCTAAGCAGACACTCACTTGACCTAAGCTTCCTAATATTATTGTGCCAGCTTGAAAAGCTATATTGTGATCCCACATGAAAAGACATGAAAAGACAGCTGGCCAGAAATATGGACAATTCATGCTTTACAACACCCGTACACCATTTGTGACACTTGCTTTGTTGTGCGTGGTCAAGATGTAGGTCATTTCAAAAAGAACGAAAGGGATATTGGAGACTAGCTTTCTACTAAAACTTTACTGAAGTAGTTTATTATTACGTTCAAAATGATTGTATTCTAAAACAAGAAGGTTTTTGTTAAGTAAAATGTAATTTTAACAAGTCAATTAAAATTTTTAATTTAATCTGTGAGAAATATTTTATTGAAATTTCTAAATTTAATATTTTTATTACACTTATTGAATTTTTTAATGTGACACTAAAGCGATAAATTGAATTATTTCAAATTTTCGAGAGTCCAATTTTAATAGACCAAGCAATATTTTTTGAGCGTTTATTTACTTCTTTTTTTAAATGTTTATTAACAAATATAGCAATTTAAAATAGATGTGCAGCTCTCATTAGATGCTGGCAAAGACATTTGAGTCAAAAGATCTCCAGTAGCGCTGCATCAACATGAATGGACAGGATATACATAATTTCTGAGCCAGAACCTTAACAGACGGTCGAGGCCAGAAGTAAATCACGATCACAGAGGCCCAGAGAAAAGAACTGAGCGGCGCAAGAAAGTCAAGGTGTTTATTAACCAATATCCGCAAAGGCGCACCACCCTAGGGGAGCTAAATTACAGCATACGCTGCTTCCATATTCAGAGAATCGCATACTCACCCAAGGTTATCTCCAACAGATAGTGTCTGCGTTTGAAGCCTTCCACAAATCGCAACATCTGAGAACCAGCGCTGTTATGGTTGATCGGGGGATGTGAGTCGTTAAGAAAGAGGTTTAGCCATCCAACGCTTGAAAAATATGGTGATATTATATCTTTTATCACTGGGTCCTTGTCCAGTGTGTCCCAAACACAATAAAATACCTGTACAGTAAACAAATGAGCATTATTGTGTAAAATTTGCTTACGCGTTATTCGCAGATAAAATATGAAATAATAATAAGTAATAAGAAATAATAGGAAATAATTGGAAATAATTGGAAATAATAGGAAAGTTCTGCGAGTTTCCAGGGAAACCCAATGTGGTTCCTTGGAGAAACTCGGTTGTGAAAGCCCACGCACTGCGAATAAAGCTTCTTGCTCACCCGTCCAAAGCCGTGGGTTTCTGGGGCTTTGGGGTGTTCCATGTTTTGCTGCGGGTGATTTTCCAGCCTAGCCGATTAAGTTGCTGCAAGCATGCCACACTCACATGTGGCACAATGGCCGGTTGGGGGAAAAAATTCCATCGGCCAAGAGGAGGAGTTCTCAGAGTGAAAAGGCTGCAGGCTGCAGGTTGCAGGTTGCAGGTAAGCCGTACTTGTGCTGGATTCCGAAATCTGGAATTGGGAAGAGGATCGCTTTTTATTATGGTGAACCAACCACATAGGGCTCGAATAATATGGCATGGCAGTATTTCGTATTTTCGTATTTCTTATTTATTTACGTATGCCCGATTTTGAGAGAATTAGGAAATTGGTGATCACACTGGCAACGGTATATATTCAATATCTTCGTTGCACTGTGGTTTATACAAGATGCTGCTGGTTATTCTGATGGTACCAGGATGAGAAGTGCTATATCATATATTATGTTTTATTATGTCGTATTGCTGTAACCGCATCATGATTATCTTTTTACCATACTGAAGTCCCAGAAGTTATATCGTAGCTCTACATCGAATTTGATTCAGTCTTGTAAGTTATTACCCAACTACCGAACCAGATTATAAGTTCCCAATACATGAATATTTATAAACCTATTCATTCTAATTTGTAGTTAGCTTGAAATATTCTAATGTCATGGTGAAGACTGTTTGAAGCCAGCTAGAAAATGCATTGATATTGCATTTCTGCTTAAAAGGGAATGAAGTGAAGTATTCGTACAAGTCCGGTAGTGTAAATAATGTTCTACGTGACAAACAATAAGGATAAACGATGTTATCTTCATTTTCTGATCACAGCTTTTATTTTTTATCTTTTGTCAACTTTTCTCAACTTTTATAATTTGACTAATCCATAAGAGCCAATTAGTAAGATTTTTGCTTGATATAATTAGTATATCATGCCCATTTACAAATAGTTTGAATGAACCTGCACTGGTGATTATAAAAAGTAAAATCCATGCAAGAGTTTACGTGTCTGAAATTTTAATTTTATATTTAACTCATTAGCTGAAGAGTAATTATGCGTCATAGTTTGTTGATGAAAGAGTCTTCATTTCCAGTCCAGTTCTGGCATTCAATTTTAGTTTTCTTGTTTTTAGCCTGTAAAGCGTGAATGAACCTTTTCTACAACTGTAATATAATGATTATGTGATTCTGGTTATGTTGAAATTTGAGGTATTGAAAGATTAGAAAAAGTTGTCACTGCCTCCCAAACTTCAAAAAAGGAGAATACAATATCCGAATCCAGCGAATCCAGCGACTCTAATAAACGCCAAACTATTTCGACATCATACAGAAAAAGCTTTATGTTTATGGTATGCACACCAACTTAAAAAAAGAGACGTGTTAATAGCGTGTATATATTTTGGTATAAGTGTAAAACTTTACAGTATACCACCAAAAAATATTCTGCCTAGTGGAGAAGCAAAAAAACACAAAACAAAAAAAAAAAGTTAAAGCAAATAAAAAAAAATTTACTATTCAAATCTTACAAGCAGTGTTATTAAAAAACTAACATGTAATAGATGCAACTTTTTATTAAGATTCATTAAATATTTCTTAGAATAATAAGTAAACATAAAAAAAGTATAAGATAAAGATAAATTTTAGACATGCAGAATTAAACTCATCTGTATATGTATGTATAACTGGATGTATATGTGTACTGTATAGCAAAAGGTTGCTAATGTAAATAAACTTTCTAAGAGACACTTTTATAGAAAAGCAGTTTGTATAAACTGACAGAGTTCGGCACGCAGTATATATATAATCTGAGATATGTATCTCGACAATGTCTCACAATAGCTAAATTAAAAAAATGAGAGCCTCTGTGTGTGTTTTTCCAATCGAAGGTTTAGATAAACTCCAAATATGCAGAATAATTCCTTCCTTGTATATTACTTGGTTAGACCCCACGCCAAACTTGATCCGAGATTGGTGGTATATGAGGCACCTGTGGTATGAGAGCCAGGGAAAGTGTTCTAGACGTAGTGCATATTATGTCAAAACTGAAACTAAAGCCTCCCTCATTATACTTTAAGGAAGGGGAAAAGAGAATAACAAATGTTACAACTTACTTTATATTAGCTAGTTGAGTCTTTACATATCTGCCTACCTTCATTACTCTGAAGCCAGGAATATATCGAATGTATATGGTGAAGCATATCAGTAAAAAAATACATACCATATGTTAAGGATTCTGGTTTTTTCTGATAAGAAGAAAAAAACACACCCTCATTCGTATAGATGATACTTCTAATAGATAAAAGTTGTATTTTTTCATGATATCACGAATATCAAAAATTAAAAAAAGAAAGAAAACAAAAAAGAAAAAGTAAGAAAAAGAAAGACTTAACAGAACACAATAAGTCATTTAAATCAAGATTCACCAATATAATTTAAAAGATTACATACAAACATAAAAATAGGAAGCTGTTAGATTATCTAACAATAGGGGAAAACTTTTTTTTAATAGCTTTTGAAAATTTTTATTAACAATAGATAAGTGAAAGAATTTATGTGGAAAGGATATATAAATAGGTTGCTTAAGCTTTTATATTATTTCTAAATTTTGAATTTTCGTTTCTCTGTAAAATGCATTAACCGTATAAGATACAAATGTACTAGCCTTTTCAGGTATACTGAATTCCCATTTGTATAAATATAGAGATGCTGCAAAAAGCTAAAAAAGACAACCAAAGGCAAATAAAAACGTTATTTTAAAGAGTTTACGTACTACAAAATATGGTATTTTAAGAATTTGGTGACTCACCAATAAACAAACAAAATTTAATTCCAATCAAATGCAGATTCGGGAATTGTTTCTTTTTTATTCGTCCTTATAAGAGTAGATGAAATGAATATGATAAGATATTATTAACAACGTATTAACAATGAGTAAATTATATTTTCAGTAATATACAATAAACAAAATACGATGAATTTACCATAATAAATCAAAAAATTAACAAACGAAAAATATATCAATCAGTCATGTAGTATATAGTCTGTATCAGTTATTGATCATTTCTTATATATATGATAAACAGGTAAAATTTAAAATCTAATTATTGAAATTTCTGATTATAAAAACCTCTTGACGATACTTCTATAGTTTACTAAACAAAGTAAGTAATATAAACTCGCAGCAACTTGAATTCTATTGAGACAATACAATAGTTTTCATAATAGAGTTTACTAGGTGAGTGAGGTTTAATTAGGTAAACCGACAAAATAGAATATGTAAAATTGACGGATTCTCTGCAGAGCCGCTAAAAGTTGTTGATATGAGTGGCATTCATCTTCATGTTACCCTCATAGTTAAAGTTTACTCGATTGATAAAGGGAGAAAGAGATCTATTATTTGTCCAATCAACAGAGGAATTAGACATACATATACAGCAAAGAAGTGGCTTCCCAACATCAACCATCGAAAGCGCAGAAATATCTGACCAACTTAAATCAGCTTAGATAAAAAACAGACTGACCGTACTCACTGTATCTGTATCCAGTGTACTCCTTCTGGGCCATCCGTCTTAAATATCTGCAGCAGTTACTATGTTACTAAAAGCGTTTGCTGTAAAGTGAGGGCGTATGCGGGCAACACCGGGGAATCTGCCTGCAAGTGCCTTTAGTTACCAGTAAAACTCAAGCCGCCCGATGGTAGTTATTAGTAAGGAGCTGCTACATTACAAGGGGAGCGCATTTTAAAAACTGCATTGTACAGTATTTATGGCATTGACTGGCAATGTTTAAGAAAATTTCAGAACTCCCCCGCCGTGGGCGGCCAGGAAAATCATCAACAGAGTAAATATTCCTGCTAGTGAAGGAAGATATAGAAGCATTTAAAAACCGAAACACAAAGAAATTATACTCTGATTTTTCTAGTCTCATTGTCTCTATGTACTTGAAGCAGCAATAATTACATTTGAGCCAGCGTTTCTTTTGTTTTGTGGAAGTGAAACCAATGTAAGTGTTTGAGAGTTTATGCTGGTACCACATCACATTCCCCCAGTGTCTTTGTTTTGCTGGCGTGTAGATGCCCTGTACTTTACGGTGTTTTATAAGGATGCATAAGAACGCAGTTGAGAATCTATTATTGTCACAAAGCATGAATCACAACCAGCAGAAACGACATCAGCTCCTGAGGTTTTCTCTGAAGAATCAAAAACAAACTGTCAGTACATTGAAAAACAAAAACAAGAAAAAAAAAAATGAGAAAAAAAGCGACAAAAAAAGCAAAAAACAAAAAGACAATTAACAATACAGATAGAGATATACATTATTTCTAGGCCCTTATAAATTAACAACGTATCAACCATGTTGTAGTTTCTAATAAAGACCAAACTTTTTATATAAAACTTTGCATTTATGTACACCCTAATTAGTATAAAAAACGGTGCTGATTTTATCAAAACGTCTCTTATAAAAATCAAGTTTCAAAACAGCCCAGCAGTATCAACAACAGCTGATACGAGTAATCAAATTAATCACTCAATTGATATTCTGCATAATCTCAAATTGCTTATAATTCAAAAAAGTTGGTTATCAGCAGTAATTGTAGGTATTTTCCATGACATTATATTATTATTTCATACTTCTTTTCTATTCATATCATGTGTATGTGAAGGAATATTTGTGCAGTATTACAGTAAAGTAAATAATAATGTATTGTATGAGAACTGAGACAAAAACAACAAATGCCACTTCTCAAAAAGATTAAAAATATCAGAGTGTTTGAAAATTGGCTGTCAGCATAGCACCAAGTTTGATTACTTCAAAAGCTATTTATTAGTTTCTTAAATTTAGTTTGTGTTTTATGTGTATGTATGCCTAGTATCTATTCTTTAATTTTATTATTATTTATCACAACTCCTGATTTAAACTCGTCCTCATTTTCATCATACTTGGAGGGTGGGATAAAATTTCATTCGGATGTACCTTATATTTTTCTGTATCATAGTACCAGACAATTGGGCTTATCCTTCAACGGACAATATAACTACATTAAAAAATTCTTCTTTTACACTTGATTTAAGATACGGTTCAATAAAGCGGAGAAAATTACAATACTGTGATTTCAGTTTCAAAATATTTAAAGTGTCATGCCACCTGTAAACTGTTAATATTATATTGAAAATATGCTTAGATGCTCAGCGGTGGGGGGGAGGTTTGATGAAAGAACACAGGATGTTTACTTGTATAATAGAGAATCTGTACACTTGTTGTGCAGTGTTTTCATCCCTATTGTCTTGTAGGTTGAGGGATGCATACTATCTGTGGCAATATACAACCATGCGGTAGATAGGATCAGAGGATGCAGCACCAGTTTAAGTTTTGGCACCGGAGCAGCACAGCTCATCTGACTGTG
Source organism: [Candida] boidinii (assembly GCA_001599335.1). NCBI lineage: Eukaryota > Fungi > Ascomycota > Pichiomycetes > Pichiales > Pichiaceae > Ogataea > [Candida] boidinii. The sequence goes on from BCGP01000005.1 coordinate 116,972, forward strand.
CATGACACTGCATGATAGCAAAACACTGGAGCAGGATCCACACGGCAAAGCATTTACTGCGGCTGTGGCGGCTGTGGCGGCTCTGGAAGCTGTGGTTTGGAGCGGTCAGTGTCATTGGCTTTGGCGACACAGCAGCAAATAAACAAGAAAACAAAAGCGCAAGAAAACACTGGCGAAAGGGAGCACGGGCGGAGAGGCAAATAAGAAAAGGGCTAGACTGCCTAAGTACAGGAGGCAGGGACAGAGCGTAGCCCCCACTCGCCCGCAAGCGGTGGTCATTTTCTCATACGCAGACAGAATGCGTCTCACACGCGGTCGCCACAATCCTGCATTGAGCTGTTTTGGCCTCCCCCCAGTAACTACTCCCAAGCAATTCTGGCCAAGTGCATAGCCGACGCCGTATTTTAGGCACCGAGGAGACTCCACGTTACACTGAGTGTGTGAGCAAAGGCAAAGAGGGAGGCCAACAGCGAGCGACAGGAGTGCAGCAGAAACAGCCACAGCCATCTTCACCGCAAGAGTCCCCCGCACAGCCGGAACAGCTCCAACGGACGGCTGGCTGGCTGCTGGTTATGGCTCACAATTCACACAGAGTGCCAGCTACACATTTATGTACAACAGCGCACCACAACAAGCTAGATAGTGTAACTAATATTTTTGTAATTTAAATACGAGTGCTTAATGCAGTTCAGTGTATTTGTCTTATGTGGGGCTAAGTATGAAGTTGATGACGAGCGCAGATCTCTTCTGTTAAGCCAACCTCTTTTACAATATAAGTTCTAAGGTTATTTCATTTCATTCTATATTAGAGTCACAAACGACTCGTACTATCCACCCATCCATAAATACATAGTTTCCTGTTGCTAACTTAGTCTTTGGGGCTGTGGATACATACATTATATAAGATGAGTAAAATAACAAATCGCTCAGAAAACACACAAAGTTATTTTAGTTACTGTGTTAAAGTATACACGGCTGGTATATACGATATACGGCTGGTAAATCTTATGTGGCTGACTCTTACTATATTGTAATATGAACCAATAAACGATCGCAAGAACCAATAACGTTTGCGTGTACTTTACAAACTATACCACAATTATAGATCGTATTGGTTCTTTTCTGGTCTTTTTCAAGCCGCAACATAGCACATAGCACATATCATCGAATAGTATCGAATAGAATTGAATTTCTAGTATGTAAATTGACATATCTAACATAATATGAGAAAGTCCTTTAAGACTCTTTCAGCCCATATTATTTTTTTTTAAAAAAAGATATAATTTAGGATGAATCAGAAGATGAATAATTTTTGCCTTAATAAATGAGGCACTTTAAATAAACATGGATAATCCAATGGTAATTAAATAAAGATAAGACATATAATCATAAGAGAAAATATTTGTTTCAAATCTCATCTTAGTTGTTCTATAGAGGTTTTTCTTTTTTCATCACAAATCACTATTTGTTTTAGTGATTTGCTCTTTATTTAACAATAATTACATGAAAATCTCTATTTTCATGTAATTATTATACTCTTTGGGCTTTTTAAAAATCTTTTTTGCAATATTTTGACACTCTTTGTAACCGAAACAGATAAATAATCACAAAATGATAAGATATATTTTTGAAACGGATTAAAATGGATAAACCATTTATGGGCACTCGTACTTTTAGAATTCTTTCATAATTGTCGTCATCGCCATGTTTCAAAGAATGCACTATCATTTTCCGATCATTTCAATTAACGCATGCATATGATTATATATAACCAACTCCTAATCAATCTGGATTAATCAACATTGGTAAACATTTGATTTGTAGATGTAATAACAATATCTATTTTTAAAACTTGTTGAAGAAAGTGATAACTCTATTCACTGTTTTTTCTTTATGTTCCTCTAAACTTTTCTTATTATAACCTCGAACAAAAATATCTGTCAACTTGAAAAATCATTGAATAACTTATAATGACACATTATCCGCCCTATAATCTTTTGATAAGAGTAAAACAGTAAACCTGCTCTTCACTACATCCTGTATTTTTAATCTTTACAATGAAATCCCACCATGCACATGAACGGATGCAGGCAGAAACACTGGACATCTCCGAGAACTACACAGCTCTGAAGTCAGTCACGGCTGGGCATCTGCGATAATGGAGATGAGCAAACGAAAGCCAGATAGCGATTTCGCTTTTTACTGTCTCCGCCGTTGTCTGCAGATGTTGAAGTGTGCATTACTGATGAAGGATGCAGCAGACAGCACATAGACTCTTCAGTGACGCCATTTTAATGTACTTATAAATTACGTTTTTTGTTCATATTTCTCAGTAAGATCAAAAAAAAATAATTAAAAAAACAAAAAAGAAACAATAATGACATCCCCTACAGATTAAAGCTTCATGATTATACACACTATATTTTTGTTGCCAGTCTGGTTGCTGGGATATCTGCAATGAAAATGCCCATAAAGAATCTTGATGGCTGCCCCAAAAAGCAGCGTTTAGCCGTATCATAAGTACACAGATTATTTTCTATTCTAATGGGAAATGTAAAAGACATACAAAACATTTTTTGTAACGCACATCGCAATACAAAGCATTATAGAAAAATATTGAGCTGTCTAAACTTGAAAACATAAGACTTTTTATTTTTCTAATAATTGACAAGATTTTTAAATAACATAAAATTCTTTATTTGTGATTAGGAAACAAACTAGGTCATTCTATTTAATGTCAGATTTTATTCAGAGAGTATTATTATATCTAATTTTTAAAAGTTTCAATATCCTTTAGTAATATCGTATGGAATCTTTTAACATACAAAGAAAAATCTTATTTATTCGTAATATTCAGTATAGTGTATATTCAGAATATCAAAATTTCCCTGATATGATCTATCTTATCAATCAATCAATTTGTAACAACAGTTACAGAAAGATAAAAAACCGCAGATTAAACATACACTCAAAATACAACTTATAAATGTCTCGGAAATAAGCTTGCACATACACAAGGAAGCGGGAAACAGAAAAATATTTTTCAAAAAATGTTGGTTGCACTTCAAAAATTAAAATGAAGATGTACACTGATTGAAGATCTTGGGTAGATATATTGCATTTAAAGGCAAAAGATCAGAATAGACATTCAAGATATCCTTATCTGTAAAATAACTGATCAAAATTTGATTTAAATCAGAATTGTTAATCTTCATAAAACAAAATTAGCGTCTGAAGCTTGGAAATCAATTATTCTTTCTTTCTAAGAGAGATATAAAGAATTTGAAAAGGTAACTAATCTTAATATTTGAGTTTTACATATTATTCTTGGGCATTAATCTAGTTATAAATATACAGGGAAGTTTAATTTCAACTTTTACGCTATAATGCAATATAAGAGTAAAGATAGAATAAAGAGTGATCCAGACATATTTGTGTAAAAACTGTAACTTTGCAAAATCCAGAGATTCCCAAAAGCCTATATAATTAATAAGGGAGTAGGTACTTTTTTTTAAAAAAATTAAAACCAAGGAACGCGTTAAAAATTTAAGGTAGATTTAATGATGTATAGATTATTACAGAAACAATAATTTTGAGTTCTAATGTTGATACAAATAATTGACGTGTACAAGCATTTTAAAAAAAACCTAAATGAGGTGGGTTTTAAAATTTAGGTTTACACTTTTTATCTATACGTGTATTCTCACAATATATTTATTGGACTAACAACAGTAATATCAATTAACAATTTCATTACAATGCATTTGCATATATATGAAAGCATTAAAGGGTCATTCACAGCATATAAACTTGTTGAAGCATTAAGATACTTTTTTTTAGAGAAAAATGAGAACCCAAAAACTCATATTCATAAGCAATCCGGACGATGTGCTTGAAACCAGAGAGTACAACACACCATTAACAGGCTATTGAGAGTTAGTTAAAAAAATATCAATACTGATTTGAAATTCCCATGAAAATATCAAATAATAAGAAAACGAAGTAAAATTTAGCAAAGGACAATTTATGAATGATCCACTAGTTGATAAAAACATGCTTGGTTGTCAATTTTAGTGTCTTGTGAGTTTTTCAAACTCTTATTGTACTGTAAACTAGTATTAAATTTTGGCGTGACCATTAGAATAGATACTACATTACATTCCACTAAAATAATCTCAAAGAACCATCAAAATGTGATATTATTACACAGATACATTATTTGATGAGCTTAGTTACCTAAGTTGTCCTTGTGCACCAAATAATTTAGGTGATCAATACAATGTAGAAGTGTTTTCCTGAGTTTATCAGAATTTATTTACTATATATATATAATCAGAAAAAGTTAAGACTTATTGACTCTTGTTCTTGAAAATCTAATATTATACTGCTCTCAAGGATTAATTTATATTTTTCTATGCTCTTACCGTTGGTTCAGTTTCTACTTGGCGATTACTTCTCTGTAGCCGAGGTATAATGAAGAATTTGTATTATAATATATCTGGCTTTCTATAATCAATTTTGAGATTTAGGATTAATTAGAATTTGCACAGACCAATTTTGCTCGAACCAAGGAGAATAAATTCTTCCTGCCTAAAGATTTTTTAGCACGGAGCGCTAGACTCTCTTTGTTGTTTTTGGACCGGTACTTCATTTTTATGTATCACATAAAATAAGAAGGAGTAAGATTTGAGAGATAGAAGCCGAATGAAATACTATTAGTCTTCCGGCATTACTTAACTTTAGCTGTGGTGAATTTGTATAATGGAGTATAAGACACATCGTATTGACTTAGTGAGACTTTTTTATTAAATCTTAAAATGCTTGGTAAACATATACGACAAAATTTAGTCCTGCCAATGCATCTTTTTAAAGACTAACAGCCAGAGGTAACAAGGACATCTGTTTGTTGGTACACAGGAAAAGCATTTAAAATCTGAAGGCTTTCTTTACCTCCAATGGCATAATTTAATCGCATTGCATTTTAGATACTTAATTTGTTAAGGGATTATTTTAAATGCAGTTAAATATTTATATATATTAAATATATGTATATATATTTATTTACTAGGTAATACCATATTATGCATGTGTCCCATTGGTTTATATAAAAGTCCATTAAATCAAGTCAATTTAGTTTTAATGTATTTCAGGACCGTCTAATATGGTACTGTTATCTCAATATTCTTCTGCGGTGCAATTCTCTTTCGGTCTCATATATAGTACTGCAAACTTTACTCTCACGCATCTTGCACTGTACATTCTTCAAACAATAAGGTACACTTATAGAAGGAAACTAACTTTAAAAATTAAGAATAGCGGCAGATATTTATTATACATATATAATTAAATGGGGTTATCGATGTATTACTGTCAGACAACCGAATGAAAAGTTTATTACATTTTAATTTTATTAACTTAATTAACTTACAATACAATTTAGAACCATTATGTTCTTCTTTACTCATTCTTTAAAATTGGCTGACAATCTAGTTTTTTCAAACTCCACCTTATTTAAAAAGAGCCTCCCGCTAAGAGAAAGCTTAGCATCAATAAAAATATACCACATGAAAGGAAAAAGGAAAACCTTAGTTATTATTTATTACTGTACAAAAGGAACAGAAACTAAAAACTCGAGCTATATAACAACGAAAACTATGAAAAGCTATTTTGGTATCTTTACGATAAAAATAGTTCGAGAAGCTTAAAGTTATGCAATGTATACCTGAAAATTCAAATGGAAAAACAAAAAAGTATTCATTTGATACCATTCCAAAATGTAAGCTATCAGGTGCTGAATGTTCAGTTGATTGTTTAGGAGTAAACTAAAATATAGGATAATTTACTAGTTGGCAATTTGTTGCTCTTAAACGATTATGGTCACGAGGCGGAGATTTCTTAATACCGAGATCAACATGCTTTAGTTTCTTGAACGAGCGCTAGTTTTCAAAGTATTTTCCGTATAAAATATGAATGCGTAGATGTAATAGTAATATGTAAGATACTTAGTAGAGGCAATATAGGTGATTTGTTTGAATTTTAATGTTTAATAGATTATTAATAGGAAGATACAGTTTTGAACCTATAAGAATCAAAATACCAACACAGATTGATATCTCATATGCGAATATTGTACTCTTGGCTGTTTGCTTATGTCTTCCATACGTGAAATTGTGTCTAATTTACCGATTTTCTAAGTAAGCAAAGAAACATATGCTTGGAGGCTTATTATTAACTCAGCTATACTATGACATCAATAAACCCAGTTTTACAGGTTTATTCATTTTGTTTTCAAGTGTATCAAGTTAACACCATCAGAGAAACCAATGGTTGGCAGCAAGATAAAGAGACGTATATACGGTAATATTTAAGAGGTATCGCATCCTCGCAAGTATCTCCAGGACTCACGACTAAATAAAGAGTTATATAAGGCTGCGTCACTTATGATCCCTACTGACGTGTGCATTTTTTAGTATCGCCTGGGTTGACACAAAACATCATTTTACGTGAAGTCCAAAATAGACTAACCAGGCGTTTCCTGAATAAAAGAAACAATATGAGCAATTAAAAACTTCAGCTTGCAAAATCACTATCTTATCATTCTATTTCCTAGACATATAGATACACTTATATTTTAGATATGTTGATTTATTGACTTATTGATTTCTTGATTTCTTGATTTATTGATTCATTGATCTATTGACCTGTTGATAGTAACTCGTCAATGATTGAAATCTACTGGCAGCCTTAATGTCAGGCATGAGGCTCCATCGTTTAGAGACTTTGGCCCCCCGTTTAAACTGCTGAAGCCTAGACTAATGTGGGACACATAAGTGCGACCACATGCGTGGAACGTTTGCTGGAAAGGTGGGTATGAGGTATGCGATGTTCGCGAATTTAGCTGCGTAGGTTGTTCCTTATGTGGGTCAGGTAAATGACGCCGCCAGGTGGATGGACAGGGTAATTCTTGGGTAGAACTACTTCAATTGGGAAAAGCAAATATCTGATTAAGGACATAAAAACGTTACCTAGGGATATCTTCGATCACAATTGATCAGCAAGTATTACTCAAAATATATTACTTGTCTTCTCTGTTTGGCAGGCGATCTTTTGTTTTAAAGAATGATAGTCATCACAACCGGGGAAAAAAAAAAGGAACTAGAAGGAAGAAAGGATACTGGCCGGCAATAAGGCATTTCTGGGTGAAATTAGTTGATGGAAGAAAATTCATTCAGCCTCTCATACCAAAATCACAATGACAGACTCTCAAACGGGGAATCATTTCCACTAAGAGAGGAAATTCAACTAGACAGCCACATAGAAATACAATTAAAGCTTAATCTCTGATTTATATAAAAGCATCAGTTCAAATTCCGTTAGTAAAACATATCTATTATACAAGATAATTTATACAATATAAAAAGTAACTGGGTCTAAAACAATTATCTGAGAATAAATGGATACAAAGATACTCAATCAATTTCAATCACAAATGAAATGATCTCGGAAGCACAGAAAGCCCCTCTACTCCAATAAGGCTCCTGTAATAATAACGGTGCTATTAGCAACTACTCGCCTCTCTTTTATAGGTTTATATTAATTAGATATAATTCTAGTAATGAAAGTATGGAGACCCAATGAATTGTCTTTTACCGTTTACCCAGCATTAGATATCTGGAAGGTTGGCATATTTTTGTAAAATGACAATTATGAGCAACTGAGTAAAAAAATCAAAATGACATTATTAACTGTCTAAAAATCACATAATTTTGCCTATAATATGGTGATATAAATTGATAAATTCTATTTATTTATAAATGAGTTTCTGTAAATCCACAATCCAAGAGATCATTTACTTTATCCAACATACTTATTTAGTTCTATCTCCTTGAAAAGCCTCAAACTTAAGTTGGTGAATTTTTTTGCTTCGCATAAAAGCAGCATCAGATTTAACACATGGGGCATCATTTAATGTTGTACTTATGCGGAGTGAGGGAAATAGGACATTATGAGCTTTTATTAAGTAAGTGAGCATTTATTAGTAATACCATAATCAAGATCCATTGAAAATGGGTTAGTATTTGTCATCCATACTAAAACATAGACAACCGCAGAAGGTACAATACGGTATTTTTCACATGGCGTCTATCTAATATTTAATAAGAACCGTATTTTTCGAGAGATGTAAGGATAGTTTGATATCTATGCAGTATTTGACTCTATCTAGGTTATTAACCAGAATCAAATAAGTCAGAACAGAAAATTGGCTACCGTTAAATCAAAGGAGTAAATTCGTTCTGTGACCATATAAACATCATAAACACTATCAGTACATCACTTTAACGATAACTTTCTAATTTAGAATTACATTGCGTACATGCCATGCTATTTTTCTCTGCCTCATTGGATTATACTGGTGATTCATATATGTAATAATTAAGAAGTATAATCTTAACTATGATCATCAAAGAGCACAATCTACAAAAAAGTACATAGAGTGAATGTGAACACACAAGATCCATAACCATAACTATAATTATTTTTATATAATTATTTATGGTACACAATGATCCATAACTTTATTTTATCTAACAGTAATTCTTTTTCAATACTGTAGTGTTAATTCCCCATAAAGTATGTCCTTCTGGGAAATTAGCTTCACATAAAAGTCGTGTCAAAAGTTAAAATCTATATGATAGCATTATAAGTAAATACGAGAAGAATATAAAATATTTAGAATCCAATTATTTGAGTAAAATTTAGCATATATAATAGTTCTTCACCAAGAATCTTCATTTTGGTGTTTTTAAACCAACCTCTTTTCAAAAAATACTTTTGTTTTATACCTTAAAATTTCCTAGCGATGTAAAGAGGCGAATATGTATAGTTTGAGCTACATAGCTGTAAATTATTGGGAATCAGTATATAAGAGCATTTTTGAAATATTCTGTGATAATAATACCAACAAGAAGATCTCAGCAAGAAAATCACAAAAAGTTAATATTTATTATTTTTGATGTAGAAAGTGCAAACTGAATGTCTTGAGCATAGTTAGGATGGATAAGACCCATACAAAGGAGCAATTGTTCTTATTTCAAATTTATCCAGATCTTACATAGCTACTAAAGGCAACAACAAATTGTTGTGAGATGATACAACAATGATCCGAAAATCCAGCATTCTTTCTTTATCAACTAATTCTCAAATAAGGAAAAAAAGAATAATTACATATAAGTAATCGACGTACAGAAGGCCTCAAATTTCGAAAAAGGGGAAATTCCAAACTTAAAAGGGATGGATGCCTTAATAAATTCACGGAACTTACCTTATCCATATACTAAATATTCCATATTCAGTGCTATTACTTAGACATTTTCCATTCCACACAAAATTTTTTACCAGTGAGATTTGTTACGTGGTAACGAATTATTCAAATCTGCGATCTTCACATTCAAAGAATCTCATTAAAATTTCGCTGTAATACAAATTAATATTTAAGACACTTGTTTGTGGGATGAAATGAGTTTATCAACATTAAAAAAAAATGTTTAACAAAGATCGGAATGAAGTATTACAAAAAGGAAATTAGGTTATGAGTAGATGAGTTTTTTCTCATTCATACATTAAAGTTCGGCCATAGTATCTTTTAGTTTATTGTATGAAGAGTAGTTGTATTCTACCCGCACAGCTAAATGCACCTATTCTTTTCTAGAAGCCGAACAAAAAGGTACAAATAGAGATCTAATTTTGCGGATACTAGCGCAGCGCCTTACAAGTATCTATACTTTACATTTTCGTATCTCAGTTTTAGAATAATTTTGTTTTTTTTTAAAAAAAAACAACTAATAATAAACGCCAAGAAAACTTTCATACAATAACACTCTTGATGTTGCAAGATGAAATTTCCGTTATCTAACATATGGTCCACTAGTCAGAAATGAGTTATATGCTTAATAGTATATCATTGAGCGAAAAAGATCCTTGGAGAAATTTTCAAATGAAGATTATAGAATGCCATGACCCGAAGAGAAATGTATAATTAACAATTAATACAATACAGTGTGCCTTAGAGTTATTTAATCAGAAATGAATATAAGGTACATTCCCCTGCCCGCGCTAATCTCTGTCAAGAAAAGTATCTGCGGTTATATTTTTTTTTATTTGTACCAGAATCATCAGAGATATTTAACATCTGCTTGATGTTCTTTGTTTTTAAAAGTTTCCTTTGTTATACTTTGTTCCTTTTGGGAATTTGGCAACTCGGTACCTTATTATATAGATTCTTGTTCCTTTTCCATCTTTTTTTTTCTTTTTACCCTTATCTGTCATCTTTAAAGAGTTAATACGAATACGCATGATTGTTGTAATTTTCAATTTCAAAGAGAATTTTTTGATTTAAAGTTTAGGTTATCAGGCAACCCAATTCAAGAAGTGTCTTCCCACTTCCATTCTACATAATAAGAAACAAGGTTGAAGTTTAAAATATAGTAAACGAGAAGCATAAATTTTAAAAGAAAACAACATTATTTATTGGATATACATATCTAAAGTACAGTAAAGTAAAGTTTCGTACTAGTATAATGAAATACTATACAATTGTATATGAGTAGTTTATAATGCGTTTCGTATCCAAACAAGTCTCGCGTTCCTTACATCTATCTCTATTAGACAGTAGTATACAAACTGTACGGTATTATTGGGTTGGTGCATATTTAAGAACAACAACAGATATATCTGTCCATGTCTTCTAGAAATATATGGTTACAAAGTGGAAAGAAGCGTAGGTACGAGCTTTTATGCGAATGATTGGGACTATAACTACGCGTACGATGTGTATATGGTGCTTAATTGAAGTGAAGGCTAACAGTCATCCTTAGCTGTTTTGGTTGGAATGTTGGGAGGTGACAGACATTATTTCTTAAATTCTGACCCTCTTGGGGAATAAGAAAGAGAGTTTTCCTTCTACGGCTGCTTACCCCTGGCAATTGCCCTATATCGATGCCAGAATGAGTATCTGGTATAGTACAGGTATTGAGTCTTCATGCAAGGCGGCTAAGAACTGAAAGTCAAAATGGAGAACAAACAGCCAGCGCACATATTTGCTGCGTACCAAAAGGGGAAAAGAACAACAGTCTTGCATTTTCTGAGGAGGTCCGCCCGTCACTTCTCTGGCTGTTGAGATGCCATCTTGTACAGGAGTCTGCTGGTTTTTCAAATTTAGCTGGTGTTGATGATGCTGGTGTCTGGCTGTTTGGCTGGTGGCTTGGCTGTTATTCAGGCTAAGCCAGATTCCCGCTATTCCAAGCGACTGGATACGCGGGCTGGTGAAAGCGTTGGGTTAAAGCCGCTCTCTATCGGTGAGCGCCGTTGTTTCGTGCCTTGCGATTATTCCGCTCCCGTTCCCGTTTGGAGTGAGTATGTCTGTTGTCCCACACGGTAGCGGCTGATCTTCTTGTTCGCATTTGTCTCCTGCTTCAACATTCGGGCGGGCGCTATATGCAGCCTCCACTCCGTGTGCATTTGACCGCAATCGCCTTATGTGATGTCTCAAAGGCAGTAGCCACAAAGTGTTACCGTGCCCATATATCTTGTCAAGTCGAGTGAACCCGGTGCTTCCAATTCAATTCACGAGAGTCGACAACAGCCAACTGGAATTCCCAGCTGGGCAAACTCAAAAGAGAAGAGTAATACTGACATTTATTTATCTTGATTATATTTTAGAGATTGCTGTGTCAAAAAGAATCCAAGCAAAATTTATGTAATCTTTATGCGTGTCTTGTTAAGAGCGTTAGTGGGCTTATTAGGTAATTTAAATACTATCAGGCTCTATAAACAATATAATATATTTTAATTTAGAGGATTCGCTGTACATGGAACATCTGTAATGTTAATGTGATACTTGAAACAGATCCGGGAGCGTGAAAACGGAAACTGCCACGTAAACACAAGGTATACAATTGTAATAATCACAGTTAGTGCATTTTTTCTTTTGGTTGAATTCCGCAAGAGCATACAAGACAAACAAAACCAAAAAAACAAGAAAAAGAGAGAAAAGAATAAAATTGTAAGATCAGCAGTAATATTGAAAGAGAAGACAACAAAGAGAAAGAAAGGAAAAAGTTCTGAAAGGTGAAACAACCACCCGAAAGAGTATAGACTAATTACTATTTATAGGGACCAAAATTACCGAATACGACTTGACGAGCCCCAACAAAGGATTAAAATACAAGAATTAAACAAAGCTGATTAGACTTGATATAGATATTTAAGAACTGATAGATGTAAACAAAATAGACTTAAAAAACCACTTCTAAAAGACCAACCTGTCTTTTTACTCTGTATGATATTTGAGTATAAATTGGTATGATTTTTGCAATTTCCGTAACTATGATAATGGTAATGCACTCTTTGATATAATTTGCGCTAACAAGCCCTGTTATGAGAATTCCCATATTAAGGAACATCAAAGAGTGATATTATGCTACGTACGCTAGCCCTTAATCCTTTATTCAACTGTATTATTCCATTCTAACAGCATGAGCACTGTAATCTCGTAAATTTATTCTAGTTTTGATATTTATCATATTGGAATTTGACATGCGAGGTGTTCAGGGGCAGAAAATAACTAAGGGCTGATATGTCAATGTTAGACAATTAAACGACGATCGCTTAAGAGTGGTACATATTTCAATGTTTAAAACCACAAGTCTTGCTGTAAAGGCCAGGGAGAAATAAATACATTTGCGCCCAGTGCATCCAAGCCAACAGAGAGATCTTCATATAAATGGTGGCAATATTCAGGAAATATTTAGAATTCAGGGACGATCATGATTGTAAAGATTATATTTTTGGTACCGTCTTGCACATGAATCAAGATTTCCTGTTGAAAACACTTGCTATGAACATTTTAACAGCCCACCACCAGCTGGTAGGCACGCCAAAGACGCCAGAGTAGCTGGAGGCAGCCGGAAAATAGCGTGCTCGATGTACGATGTGTCGGATGTAGGCGCACGCTGATCTGTTTCTTCGCGATTACTGGAGATATGAGAAGACGTCCCTAATAGAAAAATCACTGGTGCCCCATCTACAAAAGTATGTACAAATATCTAGCATTTCCTGTAGCCATGTAATAAAAGACATTTCGCAAATGCAAGCACAAATTGCACAGGATAGGAGTTTGAACAATAGAGATTATATACGGAGGGGGGGGGGGGGGGGGGGATGACGTTTTAGTAGTCAATGGGCTACAACAACCTGAGACTTAGGTGTCAAGTTATCTTAGTGTAAGTGAAGTTATGATATGAAGACGTATTGAAATGGTACCAGAGTCAGGTACTGTACTTACTTCGACGCAAATATGACCATTTTCTTTTTTTACCTTTAATTTGTTTAAACTTAACACAACCGCTTTCTGCCGCTCAATAGAGGCGAGGCAGAGTTTATGAGTAATGAAAAAAAAACAAAAATAGTACGATTAGCAAGTACTACTATCTTAATTGATTTAATACACAGTCCCCAAATAGATGAGATGTGGCCGAGAGTAGGCGAGACATAGAGTAAGGAACCGTGCCATATTACCAAAATAAGATTTTAATCAATCAATCAATAAATAAATAAATAATTAATACTTAGTTGATTTTGGGAGGGGTGAGGGTGATCCAATAGAATGATAAATAAGATCAAGGCGACTTGACTTGTATTATATGGAGCATTACAAAATATTACAAAATATTACAAAGCATTACAAATCATTAAAAGAAAAGCGTTAAAATAGCACTGAAAAGCATTAAAATAGCATTTAAAAGCATTAAAATAGCACTGAAAAGCATTAAGATAGCATTGAAAAGCACTGTAAATTATCGATAGTTATGCTATAACAAATTTGGAATATTTTGGCAGTAAGTGGATGACAGGCATTCCATCTTGAGATACTGCTGTCTTTATGCTGTCTGTTAATCACAAAATTTAGTAAAAATTATATTTGAGGCTTCAGCCGGTTATATAATATAATTTTTTAAAGTAAGACATAGTGCGAATAATACTATAAAGTTTAAACTTTACGCTTTTTGATTCATTTGGCTTATCTACTTTCTATTCTACATTACTTTAATTTTACTTTGCTTTGCCTTTTTTACTTCACCTTTCTTTTTTACTTTACCCTTTTTTTTTAAATTTAATTCACAAAACAGAAAAGAGGCAGAGAATATTGAGCAACAAATTAAATAAATAAATAATTAAATAAATGAGCGAGTAAATGATAGATAACCTGAATCCAGAGCACAGATATTGAGAAATAGGGAATATTGTCCCGCACTAGACAGATATCTGTCCGGAGAGAAGCTACTTCAAATCAATTAACTTACTCAAGCGGGTTGAGGGGCAAGTGGATGGGGTTAAAGACTTCTGATAACTAAACAAAACTAGCAAGCATGCTCATGCAGGGAGAGAAAATGCAGGCAATGCTTTGGTTGACCAAAGCCTGATGGGAATGACAGAAGTACTTTCAGAACAATCTCCCAGA
>BCGP01000005.1:135054-205695 GCA_001599335.1 [Candida] boidinii
ACACGGTTGCATACCAAACGGCAGCACCAGATAGATCGTTATTGTAGAGTCTTTGGCTGTAAATCATTGTAAAGACTTAAAACCAGTCTGCCAAAAGGACACTAGCGGGAATAACAGAGTCACAGCTTTGGATCGGGTTAATGCACGAGAGACGCTTTGACCTCTGCGCTGCGGACATTCCACACCACGGGAGCACTAAAAATTACACGGTTGCATACCAAACGGCAGCACCAGATAGATCGTTATTGTAGAGTCTTTGTAAGGCAGAGAGATTCCATTGTCACTAACAATAATCCACATGTCTTCAGCCCAGTATGGTTTGCAAAATGCATGTGCCTCGGTTGACTCCAGCATTGCACGAGGGTGGTGGATGAGGAGGAGGAGGAGTGAAGCTAGCTAAGAAAAAGACGAAGAGGAAGACTCAGAGGAAACGCAACAGGAAGACGAAGAGAGAGAAAGAGGAAGACGACATAATACACTTCCATCTGTTATTCTGCCGCTCTGTCAAAAGCAAAAAAGCAAAAAAAAACGGCGGGATGCACTTTGCGCATTGTAGCACATCATTATGCAACCATATGCACGCTATTGCGCATGCTTGCGCCATTACACAGCAATACGCATGGGCACACGCAGACACTGCAGATCCAGCCACCATGTGAGGCACTCTCCCTCAGTTCACGTTGCCATCTCTGCTGGTCAGACAACGAGATACATCGCGCTGCAGGCGCTCGCGCCCGACCGCATCCTCCCGTTTGACCATTTGATCCTGTTCCTCAATCTCCACCTCAGATTCACATTTGCTGCTCCTTAGCTACTAGCATCTCTGCAGTATTGACAAGCTAAATATATTTATATTACTGATGGCATTATGAACTAAAATAAATCAATTATATTTGTTTGAAAAATCAAAATAAATGGCTGCATGAATAACAATGCAAAGCTAAAATATTTAGGAGAAATAAGAATTATTGTTAAAATACAAGGAAAAAAAGAAAACAAAGATCAAATACAATGAAATGAAATAATTCTAAAAATTGAAAAAAATGGAAAAATTCAATGAAAAAAATAATAAAAAATAGCGTACATAATAAGAACAGAAAAATACTTGCAGCTTATATTTTTATAATGTAACTTTAAAGTAATTTCGCTACGTATAAATCTCTAAAGTTTATTCAACTATTGTCTTTAAATATCACCCTTTTCATATCTTGGTTCTTGAGATAAATAAATTGTATTATAATAATATTTATTTTTATATATAACAAATCTGACATATATATTTATTTATATATAAATAGATATATATATATATATGTATATATCTTCATGTTTGAATATACTTAAATATATGTACATATATATATATATATTATATGCTCTTATCATTTTAAAACAATTTTTGATTTTTTCTTAGCTTTAATTCGAAGTTTTTGTTTAAATTCAACCTCTGAATATTCTCTTGTAATTAAACTATAGAACAGATATAATACACAGCACAACAATACTGTACTTATTTATTGATATTCAAGAGAAACTTATTTGTTTATTGTTTGCTTATTAAATCATTCAGATCATTCAAATAAAAGATAAAACAAAATAACATATAAGACAGTATTAAATTAAACTGAGTGAATAGTCAGTGATTCACAATTTGAGTTTGTTTGATTCCCTAGGAAATATATATACTTATAATTTTCAACTTGAGGACAAAAATAAAAACAAAATCAACAGTTTATCTAAAAATATTAATCATACTAATAATAAATAGTACTGAATTTTTTTTTAATTTTATACAATTAACAAGAAATCAAATATGATGGTAGCCTCAACCGTATCAGTTGTTTCATCATATTCTCAAGAAAGAAAATCAACCTTACCACCAATTGAATCAATTCATCCTTCAACCTCAAGCTTCTCTTCAGATTATTATACAACTCAAAAGCCACATAATATCCTTCCCCAGACTGAACTATCACATATGTCATCATATCCACACGCTCAACCAAGAACTCAACAGCTTTCTCCGCTTGGTGCTAAAGATTCTTCAGCTTCTGATCCTCAAAAACCTATTTCCACTTCTGAAACATCTTCACCAAAGTATTTTACAGGAAACCAATATCAATCAGAACCTCCTCGTTACTATAGTGCCAGTAATACCACTGGTGAATATTCATCTTCACCTATAACACCTACTTATAGTAGTGCTCATTCACAGCAACGTAAGAGTCAAAATTTTATACCGTCAGCTACAATGCCATTTCAACTTCCTCCACCTTCTGCAATTAGTGCTCCAAGTCATTGTCAACATCTTCAACAACAACAGCAACAACCACCACCACCTCCTCCGCCACACCAACAAAGACCTGAAATGGTTTCCACTCCTTCAGGGCAGCCAAAATACTTTTCAAACTATAGTTACGAGCAAAATTTTGAATCTCAAAACAGAGTACAAAATCTCGCTGAACAACAACCATTGGGATATCACCTATCACGTCAAGCTCATCATCAACTTACAGCACCTTATCAACAACACTCACAAGGGCACCATCCAAGTCAACAACCAATTGGTATTCCTTTAACACACGCTCCACAACCTCAACCTCAACCTCAACAACATCAACAGCAACCTCAGCAACCTCAACAACAACCACCTCAACGTCAACAAATCACACATTCTTTTTCTCTTAATAATAACCAACCACCTTCGCAAGTTCCAGGTCACAATTATCAGCATATGGCAAACGAGCCAAGACAATACGCAGCTGTTGGTGTTCCAAGAGCAGGTTCTCCAGGTATTAACAGCAGAGTTTATGTTTCCTCACAGCAACCTCCATATTATCCAAGACAACAATCAACTTCTTCAATTTCATCACAGGGACCAATGGGACATCATTCCACACTATCACTAACTCATCATTCGGCACCAAACCAACCTGTTTATGAAATTCCTTCACAAATGATGCAGCAAGTTCCAGTTGGTGGTGCTGAAAGTATCCATTTACCACCATATGGTGTGCCTCACGCACATCATTTAAACTATTATTCACATCAAAAAGATTCCGAATCTTTTGATAGACATCAAGAATTTGAAGAATTATCTGTTGCTTCCAAAAAGCAAAAAAGAACTAAAAGGGCTTGTGATCTTTGTAATCAGAAAAGAACAAAATGTGATGGTGCTTCACCAACTTGTAATCAATGTTTAAGAACAAATTCTGTATGTTCTTATCTTCGTCAAGAGAAAAAAAGAGGAAGAGCCAGTGAAAAATATCCTAAGATTATTATTAGAAGGAAACCAACAAAGCGTCAAAAATTATTAGATAAATTAACTATCATTCCTTCATCTGGTAATAACAACAACAATAATGCTTCCAACGATCAGTCTGCAAATATTGCAAGTCCATCATCAGTCAATATGGATCTAACCCCAAGTAGTAATAATATTAATTCTGCTTCCATGACCAAATTACCTGGATTCAATGAAATAGCTGATAAAAGTCTTGCTGGTGGAAATATCTCCCCAAAACATAATATATATGGTGGCAATAACAATTCACCATCATCAATTTCAAGAAATCAGCAAATTTCTAGAAATGAGATTGATTCAGAAACTTTAAACAAAAGAAATGAACAACAAAGACAAATAAGATATGAAGAATATCTCAAAAGTTATAATTGCAGATATGCATGTGTTGAATTAGTTTCTGATCAATTATTTCAATATAATATACCTTTAGAATTAGCATGTGATGCATTTGAATATTATTTCACTAATTCATATATGAAGATTATTATTCCATCAACAGCAATTAGTAAAGATTATAAAAGTAAGACGAAACCAAGTTTAATTCTTGCTATTATCTTACATCCACTAATTTATGACAATGAAGTTAGTCAAAAATTAAAAGATAAGCCATATATTGCAGATGCTTTTTTCAACCATGTTTATCAATTACTTGAAAATTCAACAAAATATGAATTTGATGATATTGTTGCTTATTGTTTATTAACTGATAGTATGTCATATTTTAAGAAAGATATTGATTCTATTTCTTTGACTTCTTGTTGTGTTAAGGCAATTGATTTAGCTAAAAAATTACAAATTCATAAAGTTGAAGAAGCAAATGATTTAAATGAGATTGAAAAAGAACAAAGAAGAAGGGTTTGGTGGTATTTAAACCTTATCAATAACCTTTCAGTATTATGTTTAAAATCACGTCGTGAGTTATATCTTAATGATTTAAGAGATGTATATGA
Organism: [Candida] boidinii; assembly: GCA_001599335.1. Classification (NCBI taxonomy): domain Eukaryota; kingdom Fungi; phylum Ascomycota; class Pichiomycetes; order Pichiales; family Pichiaceae; genus Ogataea; species [Candida] boidinii. The sequence goes on from BCGP01000005.1 coordinate 139,309, forward strand.
ACCATTAGACGATGATTTATATTTTAGTTTAGCTTTAAATGATTTAGATGACAACAAGATGAAAAATCTTGTAATTTCTAAATCAAATAGAACTAAAGGTTTTAATTTAAGTACACTTGAATTAAAACATGGATTTTATGGTATTAATTACTCTTTCTCTATTTTCTTATCATTATGTAATGATTTGAATACATATATTGATAAATCTTTAACTGAAGAAGCTACAAGAGCAGGTAAAGAATCGATTCAAGTATTGACAAGACTTGAAAAAAATATTGATACTAAACTTTCTGGTGCTGAGAATGCATTCACTAAGTTTTTTGTCAATTCTTCGTATCATATAGTTAAGCGTATTTGTGATACAAATGAAAGATGGGATCCACAGACTGTATTCACAAGAGCTGAAAATTCAAATGTTATTATCGGTAAGGATGTTAAATCTGATGATACTAGTAATAGTAGTGATCAATCTAATGTTAAATCAAGTCATATAGAAATTGGTGAAGATAAAAGAAGTGGAAATGCAGATGATAATACAAATGATATAACAAGGTTAATTGAGGCATGTGAAGCATTTTCATCATTAAGTAAAATTGATACTAGTTTCAATCATCAAACATGGGTTTGTTGTATTGTTGCATTTGCTATATCAATTGAATTAATTGCATATTTAGATTCGTTATCTGAATATATTTCATCATCTGATGATAAAAGAAATATTTTATTAAGGTTAAAATATTATGGTGGATTATTTAGTAAAGCTTATGATAAATTAAGTCGTTCTCATTGTAATTTAGATTATCTCACTATAACATCAAAGGCATTAAAAGATTCACTTAAGGATGTTGATAATTTGATGATTTTAAATGATTATGCACCAACGGTTAATAAAAATAAACAAAAGAGAAAATTTTTAATTTCTGCATTTAATTGGAGAGATGGATCAGGTTTAATGCGTTAAATAAAATTCTTAATATTTTTTTTATAATTATTATGTATACTATTAATAAAAAAATTAATTCAAACTCGAAAAAAGTTTTTTAAAACTATGTAAATTTAAGATAAAATAAAATATAATAAATATAAATGAATAACGATAATATTAATTAAATAATAGTACTATAAATAACAGTTGAAATAATTTTATAAAAGTACAAATAAAGATAAAAAAACAGGATTTGACAAAAGATAAAACAAACAATTAAAAATTATAAAACACAACTAATAAAAGTACTTAAAAAACTAAAATAATTACAAAAAAAATGAGGCAAAAAAAACAGACAAAAGAAGAAAAAGGAGAATAAAAAACAACAATCAAATAAAATAAAGAGAACAAGGACAATAATATAATATATAAATAAATAGATATATAAATAAATAGATATATAAAAAAAAGAGGTAATTTTGGTTTTGTTTTTTTTCTGTCTTGCTATATTAAGCAATTAGTAATACTCTTTAAATATTTGTAGAATAGAATGGAATAGAAAAAAAAAAGTGATGAAACAGTAAGTAAGTAAATAGGTAACTAAATAAATAAGTGAAAAAAAGTAAGTAATCAAAGGAATACAGGAATATTTAGATATGATTTAAATCAAATTGAAAATAAGATAATACAGTTAGTTGATTATAAAGAATGAAGTTTTAAAGGAAATAATAATTAATTTAAAATTTATTCTTCACCTTCTTCATCACTTTCATATGAGATAGCATCTAAACCCATATAAACTAACATTAATTTTTTATGAGTTTCAGTATCTTTAATATCACAAGCTTTAATAAAATCTTCTGTATTATTACTTCTAGCATAATTATTAACTTCTTTAATTTCAAAAATTTTACTTATTCTTTCATCATCAATATGTCTACATAATTCAGTAGCCTTTGATATACATCTTGGAGAATTAAAGCTTGGACCTAAATCAGCACTTATTCTTCTCCATCTATTTTCCCAATCTCTTCTAATAGCATTAATAAGTCTTATTTCATCATGTCTTGTCCAAGAATCATTTCTTGATTTATGAGATCTTAAATATCTCATTTGAATAGCTTGCCAAGAATGTCTCTTACCAATTAATTGAGCAATACTTTTCCAAGATAATTTCATTTCTTCTTTATAATAAATAATCAATTGATCTTCTTCTCTAGTCCATTTTTGAATTTGATATTTTTTTGGTTTTTTTCTTTGTTTTTCATTTCCATTTGGTTTTTCATTTAAATTTAAAGATGTATTTGATTTATCTCCACCAGTGGATTCAATTTCTTCTAAATGTCTTTTTCTATTTAATGATTTATGTAAATCTCTTATATGATCTGGGATGGCTAAATTTTCAATTTCAATATCTTCAGTTAAATTTAAATCTATTGGTAATTCCATTTCAGTATCTTCTTCTTTAACAAGAGCATTTTTAGTCTTTGTGGATTTTTCATCTTCATCTTCATCGTCATCATCTTCGTCGTCGTCGTCATCATCTTCGTCGTCGTCGTCATTGTCATTGTCGTCTTCATCGTCATCGTCATCTTCTTCTTCATCTTCTTCATTACCATCTTCTTCTTCTTCAACATTATCTTCACCTTTGACTTCTTTATTATTAGAGTTATTTACTGATTCTTTTGTCTCTGGTTCTGATTCTGATGCAGCCGGAAGAGGTTTTGTAGATTCTGTTTTCAATTCATTAGAATTATCTGATGTTTCCTTTGATTCTGAAGTGCCATTTATATCATTTGGTATAGTTGATTCTTTATTTATAACAGTATCTTTATCATTTGATGTGGACGCAGATGCTTCTACAGAAGAAGTAAAAGTAGTTGTTTGAGATTGTTCTGTTGATTCATCAGATGTACTCTGTAATTCTTTTGTTCTCTTATATCTTTCAAAGGCCTTTTTAACTATTCCGGACATTGTTTATATTAATATTAATGAATTATGTATGTATATGATTTAAGCTAAGATCAGAAGGGGAGGTCAACAAGAAAGAAAAGAAAAGAAAAGAAAAAAAAAAGGAAGCAGATAGATAGTCAAGTATATGTAAGACGCAAAATAAAAAAAAAAAATAAGTGTTGATTGATTGATATGATGTAATTTAAGTTATACTTGAAATAATTATTTGATAAATTTATGACTTAGATCAAACTTGTTTTCTTTTATTTGTATATGATTCAGTATTAGAATATTAAAATTTATCAAATGCTGAGTCGAGTTGTAAGTGTATATATACATATAAATTTATATATATATATGTATTTGTGATATGATATTGATTTGTGTGAGGTATATAATATAATATGATAGTATAAATTATAATAAAATATTTGAAATGTTAATATATATTATATTTCAGTTTATTGTATATGAATAGCTTGCTGTAAGTGTCTGTGGTGAAGTGATACTGAGTAGATCAAGATAAACACCAAGTATGGGGGGATGATGGTAGTTTCGAAAGAGAGTAAGAAGAGGGAAATGAAAGGGGGCAATAATACAAGTCAGTGTACTGAATAAGATAGATTAGTTTGAGTATAAATTGTGGGAGAGCAAAACTGGGTATTGTGTTACTGCTGTTGTGGTATTAAATGGGAGTGGATGACAGTAAATAAGAGGAAACAAGCGGTGGTCAGTATAAGTGGAAGTGAACAAGTTAACTATGAGGAATAAAACAAATTTGGTGTAGTAAGCAAACATAATTTTTGCCAAAATTGGAGTGCGCCGTTTCTGAATTTTGTCTGAATTTTAGTGCGTTTTGTGCGTTTTGCTGCGTTTTTGTGCGGGTTTTGAGCCGGACGGAAGTTAACTCGACGCGGTGGCGTGGCAAGGGATTACGGCGCGTGTTATGGCGCGTGTCTGCCAGTTATGGCGCGTGTCTGCCAGTTATGGCTGTGGCCTAGCCGTGGTTCTACGGTGGCACTACGAAAAAGGCTTTTCGGCTAGCCTTCTGGCTGGGCTGAGCGGTAGTGCAGAATTGTCGACATTTTCATTGTTGTGGTCACTGGCGGGCGTGGTAATTACATGCTTGCAGGCTGGGCTTTGGGTGAATCTGACGGGAGTCTCTGCGCGTGACTCCACGGTGACTCCACGGTGACTCCACGGTGACTCCATAGCGGCAAGCGCGTATCGTGATGAAAGATTACGTAACCGTGTGCCTCATTTCCCTTGCTCATTTCTACTTGCTAGTGCTGGATGCTTTGCATTATTTGGCCGTGTATTGTGGCTGTGAGCTGTAAATGTGGGCCATACTACACTAGAGACAGCGGTGGCAATGCTGCGAGCCTCCAGCGCGTTTTTCTCAGTGAGACTCTAACCCTTTTGCACGGAAAACCCGTACTATGACTTCCGATGATCAAGAAAAGGGTGTCCGGGTGTATTGGCTAGTCACATGACGCGATCTCAAGTGGACAGCGTTTTAGCCAGGTCAGGAAAATGACACCGTGGAGGCTGCAGAGACTGGGGAGACTTTGGGGAGAGCGGGGAGAGCGGTGGCTGCGCAGAGCAGCGCAATGCAGGCTGCGAGAGAATCATGTAGGGCATTTGGCTTGTGCGCTGCCACCCACGCTGCCACCCACTCTGCACCCCATTGTCTTCCGGCCCGTGCGTGCCCAGCTGAGCACAGACTGACGATCCCGTCCAGCACGGAGGATCTTCCCGAGCACAGCAGGCACAGCAGGCACAGCAGGCACAGCAGGCACAGCAGGCACAGCAGGCACAGCAGGCAAACTGGCGTAAAGCAATCAGTACAGACTGGCTGATTACTATTATTTAATTTGCTCTGTTTCAATTTTCTCCGCTGCTTATCTTATTATCACTATCTTACCATATGAAATATAGATCATTTTCATATATCTTCTATTTATGGATTATGCTTATTATTAGCTTATATTACTAAGTCATTTTTTAAAATAAAATAAATAAAGTAAAATAAATAAAATAAATAAAGTAAAGTAAAATAAATAAATCAATAACTATTCCATTAATGGTAATTAATATTGATATTTTAGGAATTTATTCGTTTATTTATTTGATTTTTTTTAATTTCATTTACAGATTTAATGCAAAAATTAAATACACGTAATTTATTTATTTATTAAATTATTTTAAATTAAAATTATATTATATTATTAATATTTATATGTTCTATATAAATTGTCTAGATTTTTATTTCTTATTAATTAAGTCAATCATTTATTCTATGACATCCATCTTTTACTGTTACCACTTGGTCTTGAAATACGACCTCCACTTCCAGTTTGACCTCCCGTTTGCAAAGATGATGATGAAGGTGTTCCATTTGTATTAGGTCTACTATTAAATCCACTATTAGAAATACGTGAATTTTGATTTGAATCAAATTGTTGTGTTATATGATTACCAGCATTTTGGAAAACATTTGATGCATTTTTAACTATACTTGTAGCTGTAGATCCAACTCCACTAACAACAGTACTTGCTGTAGATCCAACACCATTCACCACAGATCCAACAACTGATCTATTACCATTAATACCACTACCATTACCGTTATGATAATCTCCTTCATGTCTTCTAGAATTACTATTATTACCAAATCTATTATTTGGTCTCTCTACTGGTCTGAAAGTTGAGTGAACATTAGACTGTGATTGTGATTGTGATTGTGATTGTGATTGTGATTGCTGCTGTGTATTTAGTGATTGTTGTGTCTGATGTGTCTGATGTGATTGGAATGATTGTCTTTGTCTTTCAGTGTACTGTTGTTCTTTTAATTGTTGATCATTTGGTGTTCTGTTATTTCTAAATGCAGCTGAGTGACTTCTATTTACAGATGGTCTATTTGATAACGATTGTGTTGGAGCACTTTGAAATTGACGTCTTGTACTCTGTGATTGTTGGGGTTGTTGCTGTTGAGAGTGTAATTGCTGCTGCTGTTGCTGCTGAAATCTTTGATTATTGTGTGAGTCTGATCCATTTTCATAAACACCTCTTGGTTTTAAATATGACTCTTTATGAGAATCCGATGTATATGCACCATTAGCAGAATACGAATTTGAATTTGAATTTCCAGAATACATAGAAACATTATCAGAACCACCATTATTATTATTTGAACCATTTAAAACCCAATCAGGATGAACTAGTTCTCTATCTTTATAATATCTTAACAGTGCCTTAGTGACAACTGTATCATTTTCATTTCTACCTCCATCTTTTTCTTCTTTTAAAAGTAATGATGTTGAATTTGATCTTATATCAGATGATAACTCAGAAGAAACTTTCTTAAAATATTTAAACATTTTAATTTTAATTATCTAGTGTATATATATATTATAATATATTAATATAATTGTTTTTTCAGTTTATTTAAATGATAATGATTCTTTAAGTATCTAAGTTGGTAGGCTTTTTAATTTGATTTATACTGTAACAAGGAATAGAGCAATTGATAAGCTGAACTAATTTGATTTTATTTTACTCAATGCGGAAATATGTAATTAATTAATTAAATTACGGAATATGTAAACCTCCGTGCACCACATCAGACATATTAAAATAACAAAATATAACCTTTCATTTTCTAAAATTAATTTAATTACAATTTATATATTAAGAATAAATAAAAAATATATTTAAATTCAATTTTTATAAAACGGAAACTAAAAATAGTAAAATTATTTAATTAATAAATAAATTACTTAATAAATAAAGTTATTTAATAAATGAAATTAATTTATAAAGTCTTTTCAGTTAAGTAAATATTATATTCATCTTTTAAGATTTTCATAATTGGATCATTAATTTCTGGAGTCATTGGAGCGAATAAACCAGGAGTACTTAATTCACCATTTAAGACTTGTAAAGTAGCAACGGCACATGGAACACCAACTAATTTAGCCATTGATGAATAACCACCTGGAACACCATAATCGACTAAAGTTGAAGTTCTAGTTTCAGTAGTACCATCAGCCCATTCAATACCAAATTTATGTTGTAAAATAACTAAATCTCTTTCATTTGGACCGTATTGCATTAATTCTTCTAAAGTAGCACATAAAGTATCTAATGGATTACCTCTTGGTGTAATTTTATTATCAGAGAATAAACCTAACCATTTAAAACCAGCTAAAATTCTTTCTCTATCAGCTTCATCTTTAAATTTAGTTAATGAATCAATTTTGGCAATGATATCAGATTCAGAATTTGATTCAGCGCCAATATATTTTGATAATGCATCTTTCCATGAAATTTCAGAATTAAAAATATCAACAGCATCTTCTTTTAAGAAACCTAAATCAACTAAAACTTTAATAAATTCTGGGAAACCTTGAAATCTTAAAGTACCTCTAATAACAGTTTCAGCTTCTGGAATTGAATATAATTCTTTATAAGTTGTTGAATCTCTATTTGGATAACAAACTAATGCAAAACCTGGATAAATAAAATATGGTTTAGCAGAATTCATTAATTCTTCACTTGTAACAGATTCAATTTCACCATTTTTCCAATATTTAGCAGAATTTCTTAAAGCTAATAAAACACCTCTTGAAGACCAAGAAAATTTATAACCTAATGGATTATCAGAATCTTCTGGAGATGGTAAACCACCACAATAAGATAAGAAAGATTTAATTTTACCACCAGCTTTATGAACTTCATCAATAGTTTTAACAGCATATAAATGATCAATACCTGGATCTAAACCAATTTCATTCATAACTGTAATACCAGCTTTTTTAATTTCAGGTTCTAATTCTTTTAAAGCTGGAGAAATATAAGAAGTTGTAACAACATTAGTATGACCTGATTTAATAGCAGCTTTAACAACATTAGCATGATAAATATATGGAATTAATGAAATAGCAACATCATATTTATCAACTTCAGTTTCTAATGCTTCATTATCAGTAACATCTAATGAAATAGCTTTAGCTTCAGTACCTGCTAATTCTTGAGCTTTAGCTAAAGTTCTACAAGCAACTGTAACTTCAACATCTGGAGTCTTTGATAAGATATCAACGGTTGGTTTAGCAACAAAACCTGAACCTAATAATAAAACTTTCTTAACCATTTTTGTTTTTTAAGATTATAATTTTATAATTATCAGTGATATATAGATATATTATAGTAATTAAAGTTGATATAAATCAATTTAAATAGATTGGATTTAAATAGATGGATTAATTGAAAGATCAATGATACGAGAATCAGAATAAGAAGGAAATAAAGAAAGAACTAGAGGAAGAATTTAGGATCAGGAATTGAATCAGATATCAGATGCAATTGGAAATGGAAATGGAAATGGGAATAGAAATGGGAATAGAAATGGGAATCAAGATAGATTAGGAGGGAAAAAGGTTAGATAATAATTATCACCACTACTGGAAATCAATTGATTGAAAAATCGGGACGGAGAGAGAGTATAATAATAGTTTAAGTGAATATAGTAATAATAACAATTAATAACAATTAGTGAAATGAAATGTTAGTCATTAGGTGAAAGTAAAATTCAAAGAAAGATTGTCAAGTTAAGTTAAGCGTTGGCGGAACACTGAACAAATTACTTGTTTAGTCGAAAAATATCGCTGACTGTGCATATTAGATACGGGCGCTTACGTCACGCGTGAGTCAGCGGCGGCGGCGGGCTGGCTGGCTGATTGGATGGCTGGCTGGCTAGATAAGTGGCTGGCTGGCTAGATGGATGGCTGGGCCGTCTGGCACAGCAGTAGCGTAACATTAACATACAACAGATACAACAGCGGTATTCAAAGAATTCAAAGAATTCAAAGTATTCAAAGAATTCAAAGAATTCAAAGTATTCAACTGATGTCGCTTCTCTGAATGGAATGCATCGGGCAAGATCCGACAGCTTCACTCTTTAGCTCTTGAGCAATTTCAGCAATTTGAACAATAAAGGATACAGCAGAGATAGAGCAAAAAGGGAAACACCGTGGACTGAAAGTGCGCGAGCCGGCGGATCAGCTGGCATGGCAGCCGGTGTCGGGAGACGCAGTCAGCGGCATTGCAGCGGTCTAGGAAGATGCCAGCAGCAAAGATAGCCCGAAACAGGCCGGCAATATGGCAGCCCGACAGCGCAACAGCCTGACAGCGCAAAAGACGGAAAACAAGGTCCAGCTCGGTTAAAGTTAGAGATTGAATTTAGAGATTGAATTTAGTTAAATTCAGATGGTGCACTGTTGCAAACAAGCAGCGCTAACATCTCTGCACCGTTTATTACATTTAAAGATTGCGGAAAATTTTTAATTGAGAAACCCAGAAACAGATAAGTTTTATTTTCATTATAACTATTTGCGTTTTTATTTACTTCCTTTCCTTTCTTATTCTTAATGGTATAAAAAGTTATTATATAACTCATAACTCATTTAAATACATCCACTAATAAGAATTAAATATTTAAATATTCTATATCATTAATGTCATTTCATTTCATTGTACTTTGCTTTGAGTATCAGATATTAATATTAGCTATTAATATTGAGTATATTTTTCAGTTGAAAAATATTTTTAATATTATATAATTTTATTGTAAATTGGAATATATCATCATAATTATCTTTTTAAAATCGTGATTATTTATGTTAAACGAATTCCATAAATTAATTAATATATATCTATATATATATTAATTGAAATCTGCAGAGGATAATTATTATTATATTTTAATTAATATAAATAGATTAATTATTATCCTTTGATGATTTTAAACATCATTAAATTAAATTAAATTAGATGGAAAGAAGAATATTTCACGTGATCAGAGATTCTTATACTAGTAGGTTTTTTTGGTTCCTTAAACTGAAACTGGAGATGAAATTGATATAAGTTTACGATGATGTGATTTGAGTTAAATCTAATTCCTGTAATATATATATATATATATATATTTAAACTAGTGAATCACATCACAATAAATACTGTTTGCAATTATTGTAAGCGCCGCTGAATAATAACACACCACTTTTCCCAGTCTCCTTCAGGCTTTCGGCTGGCATTTTTCAGGGGCCAGCCACTCAATCCATCCATCTACCCCTTACTTTGGCTGTGCCTGTGGGATCTCCCCCCTTCCCGCCAGCGTATCTCCACGGTTTCCGGACATTCCACGCGGCTCATCATCTGATCAGACCATTTGCTTTATTTGCTTGCGTTAACTCAGTTAAATGGCATTATTATTCAGTATTAACATTTATTTTAACATTTATTTTAACATTTGTTTTAATATTTGTTTTAATATTTATAGCTACGTATTATTTGAATAATCAACTAAACTCGTGACTGGTTAATTGGTACCCTTATAACTTGCAGTATAGAGACTGTTTAATAGTTCGTAAATGCGCATATTACCGGTACTATCTATATATATATATAGATATAGATATAGATATAGATCTAGATATACTCTAAGTAACAACAAATCGTGCAAAATTCCAAACACTTCTGCCTGATATTCAATAAATTGAGACTTCAACAGTGAAACTTTCAAACATTTATAGAGAAGCTGAATAGATATTATAGATACGGAATAGATAATCTGATTCTGATTCTGAATCACGTTAATCACGATCAGTTTGGTGCTAGTAAAATGGGCCGTAATTTAGGACGTAATCCAGGCCGTAATCCAGGCCGTGATCCAGTCTGCCAGAGACGCGTCCCACGCCGGCCTGTCTCTGGGCCATTGCCATTGTCTCCGAGCCCGCATTGTCCACCGCAGCGCCGCATTGTCGGCTTCTGGCAGCAGCACAATGGCCCAGCAGCACGATGTGACGATGGCACGATATGACAATGCACGCTCTGGAATGGAATATAGAATAGTATGATGTGTATGTATCATATCATTAATATCATATCGTATCATTCGTGTCATATCATTCGTGTCATATCATATCATATCATATCATATCTCCAGCTTCGTTCTGTACCTTTCTATCCGTTCCTCTTTCTAGAACTCATTCTATTCTGTATCGCCAGGTTTCCCGTTACTGTTGATGGTGATGGTAATGATGATATACTCCAATTAACGTTCCTCTTTCACGTCCTCACACATTTTTTCTTACTCCTGGTTTCACAATAAACTAACCGTTGAAACTAACTTCAACTTCAACGTCAGTTACCCCCTTTTTCTTATCCTTCATTTATTAAAATTATCTCCCATTTATTTAAAGTTACTTTAATTATTGTATAGAATAGAATAGAATATAATATAGTATAATATAATAAATTAAATTAAATTAAATTGCTTTAATATTTACTTAAAAGAAAAAAGGTAAAAAAAGAACACATAATGGCTGAGTTTAGTATTGCTGGTCATAGAGGGTATGTTTTAATTATTCCATAATTTTCAATATCTTTAATTTTTACTAACATCTTTTCATATAATTTAATTTTATAAAGTTTCAAAGAATTATATCCTGAAAATTCATTATTTGGTTATGAAAAGGCATATGAAGCTGGTGCTGATGTAATTGAAACAGATTTACAATTAAGTCATGATGGTATATTAGTTATATCTCATGATACTTCAACTAAAAGAGTTTATGGTAAAGAATATATAATTGGTGATACAAACTATTCACCAGATTTAGAAAATTTAAAAACAATTAATGAACCACATGAAAAAATGATTAAATTTGTTGATTTATGTAAATGGTGTTTAAATAAAAAATTAAATGATGGTAAAAAAATTAAATTAATGTTAGATATTAAACCAATTTATGATCCAAAAAGAATGATTGGTAAAATTTTAATTGCTTTACAAGAAGTTGAAGAAAATTTAGAAATTTGGAAAGAATTAATTATATTTGGAATTTGGTCTCCAAATTATTATTTTGAATTTATGAATGGTTTTGAAATTATTAATATTGCTTTTGATTTAGATATTTGTATTAATTTTATTAAATCAATTAAAGAACAAGGTGGTAAATTATCAGGTATTTCAATTGTTCATTTTGTTATTAATAATGAATATACTAAAAAAAAATTAGACCAATTATTAATTGATAATATTGATTTAAAAATTTGGTTTTGGACAGTTAATGATTATAATACTTATTTAAGATGTAAAAATAGTTTACCAATTAATAAATTATCCGGTTTTATAACTGATAATCCATTAAAATTTAAAGAATATATTAATAAATCATTAACTTTAAAATTTTTACCAAAACAATCTTTTTTACAAAAATTATATTCTTTTACAACTGGTTGGTTTTATTTAGGTATGCTTAATTTACATAATAAAGGTTATCGTATTACAAGAGCAATTCAATTCTTACAAGCTTTAGGTTTAATGTAATTTTTTTTACTTTTAATTAATTTTCTCTTATCTCACCTTGTTTATAATCAATCAGTGACTAAAATCAGTCATAATATATTATCTAATAATTCTATCACTTCTTTTTTGTTTTTTCTTTCGTTTCAATTAAACTGCTTATTTTGTATTTTATCCTTTTTTATTGTTCCTTTCCTTATCTATTATTTAATATAAATATTAATATACATACATATTTAAGTATTTATAAATTAAATTTTAAAACATTTCTTCATTGATATAAACATGTACATAAATAAATAAATAAATAAATAAATAAAATAAATAAAATAAATAAATAAATAAATAAATAAATAAAAAAAAGAGAGTGTGTGATTATAAATAATTTATATTAAATATACAATAAGAATAAATTATATTATGTTTAGACTATCAATATCTAATTTAATCTCTTTTTGGCCCCCATTTAATACCTAAAAATCCACCATTATTAGTATTAAACAATCCATTTGGATTTCTCTTTAATTGTATAGATGGACCACCAATTAAATAATGTCTTTGTTCACCATTAACATCAATAGAAACAAAGATTAAATTTTGTTCTATAAATGATTCATCAATTGCTTCTAATTGAACAATACCAACTTTATATTGACTTTCAACGAAAAATCTCATTAATAAATGTTCTTTTGAATCTTTACCTGTAAATTTAGTTGCTGAAATCGGTCTATTTCTAGTCCACCTATCATCATTTATAATTTCACCATATGCATTTAATTTAATTTTACCATTATTCTTAAGAATTTCTTCATCTGAATATCCTAATAATTTTAATGATTTTTCATCTTTTTCAATCATTGATACAACTCTATTAAACGTTTGTGTTTCTCCACTTGGTGAAAATAATTCTGTAAATACTAAATATAATGATATAGATGAAATACCTAATGCACCTAATACTATACTCGTAGAAATTAAAAATTTTGAACCTCTTTTAAATAAATTGAAAATTGATGCTCCACTTTTTTTTTCCCCCTGTTTATTATTATTATTATTATTATTATTATTATTATTATTATTATTATTACTATTACTATTGTTCTGCTGTGATTGAATATTCAGTATTTTAGAAGTTGATAATAACCTGATATTATTAACTATTTTATTTGAACATTGATATTCAGTAGTATTAATTATTGATCTAAAAAATGATCTACTATTATGCAATTGAAATCTTAAATTTTTATTGAAAAACATTTTCTTATAGAATTGATTGAACTTAATTGAAATTAATTAATAATTAAGACTAAATCTTTTATAATAAAAAAAAAATTGTTTTTTTTATAAGTTTTATAAAAATAAATAAAAATTCATGGAGTAATGTATCTCAACAATATTAAATTAATTCTCCTCATTTTCATATTAAGCATATAGTTTAATGTTGATGAGACTTACTAAATTGATGATGACTTATATAATGGATAGAAAAAAAACTTATTTTGCTTATGTAAATAAAATTTGATGGTGCATGGATGTCAGACAATTTAATGTAAGGATTGAAAACTCTGGTTTTCATTTAAATAAGTAATTATAGAAAAACTCAAGAATTAAATGTAAATAGTGTAATATAAATAATGAATTATAAATTATATTACTTTTATAATGGTTATATTAATAAATTTAAATAATAAAATGAAGTTTTTTAGAAAATTTTAAAACCCTTTTAAAACTCTTTTAAAATTTGGACTTATTTTCTATTATTTTCTATGTTTTATTGTATATTTCTTTTTAATAATTATTTGAGACTGAATTTCTTAACTACACTATGTTAAACAGTATCAAATGATTGTAATTTGGGTATTGTTATAATCTTTCGAGAGTTCTTTATTGGAAAAGTTTACAAAATTATATTAATGAAATCAACAAAAATTTCGCTTTTTTCGCGCATTTTTTGCGAAAATTAAACTTCAAATGCGCAAGCAGCAAAAAACCGACTTGCTAAGGCCTGGCTAGCGTAATTGGTTAGCGCATCGGCTTCCGGCGCCGAAGATTGCGGGTTCGAGTCCCGCGTTGGGCTTTTACAACACAAACATTAAAATAGAAATTAATTTTAGTAAATATTATTTATTTACTAATTTTAGTTTAAATTTAAATTTAAATTTTTGAATGAAATAATTAAAATTACTGTAATCTATTAAAAATTAACATATTAATCTTGTACTGTCTTTTTTTTTTTTTTTTATATATATATTTTTAAATATTGTTAAGTTATAAAGTTATAAAAGCAAAAAAAGAACTTTTAATTGAAATTTTCATTTGAATTTTAATAAAAGTAATTTTAAAATATTTTCAAATAGAATAAATAATGGATTGACCTTTTATGAAATATAGAATATAAATACCTGGGCTTTATTTAATATTGCTAATACCATATACGATTAATATAATTGAATTATTATATTGTTCAGTCATATTGTATTCATCTTTCTTCTATCAAACTCACTGACTGATCCTTATTACTCTGTAAGGCAAAACAAAACGTAATGTAACAGAGTTGTCATAGATTATATTTCCGCCTGAGATTTTCACCCCCTCCCCCTCCCCCCTGCGGCAGATGAGATAATTTTTGTCCGTGTGTTTGTATAATCTTCGGCTGAGGGCTGAGTGTTACGGCCTACTTACCGAGCTCTCTAGGCAGCTTGTCACTTTATACTCAATCGTCAGTCCAGCGCAACCAACGAATCGGAACTCTACAATTGGCGAGCAGCCGGTCCAAGCGGGAATTATGCGGCTGGCTGAAACATCATAACATGCGGGTATGCTGTTTCTCTTTCTCTCCTTGTCCTTCCGCAATAGGAAGTTTTGTTGCACATCCGCGGCGCTGACTCAGCAATTGCGTAACCTTTCCTGTTCGCACATGGTGCTTCACCTCCCATGTCTTCTCCCCTTTTCCCCTTCGTTCACATCTCTATGTACATATACGCTATTATTCTAATCTGACTTGAAAAGGTCTTTCCTATGGAGGTGAATGGTCAACTTCTGGTCGTTGATCCAATCAGGTTCTCTGTTATAGACCGGTTCCAGTCTCTGCCACCAACACATGCCATCACAAGTAAAGCTCAGGCTGCCCGTCCAGTACATCCCCCCCTCTCTCCCCTCATCTCCTGTTGTTGCCCTTGGATGTCCCTGGCGTGTCTGTCTGTGCCTTTTGTCTCTCTTCAACCTCCAAGCGAGGAGTCAAAATGCGAGAGAGAAGAAGCTTCAACTGATAAGGCCGCGGCTTATCTCTCTGGAATTGCCTAATCGGGACTCACTGCTAATTCAGAAACAGAGTGAAGACGAAAATGGAGAAATTGAGAAAATGATTTCCGGTGGCGTCTGATTTGCTGATTGACGGGCAAAGACCAGCTCTCGCCCGCACGGCTCTCGGCCTGGTCTGCTGGCTACCTCTACATAGCCCACGCAGCCACGCCACACCACGCTACCAGCACGGTTCCCACTTAGCAGCTGAACCCACCCCACTTTCTTCACAATTGCCCGCATCTGCTTATTCCAGCACAACCCAGTCAGCGAGAGCTCCAGCCCGAGCTCCAGCCAACCACTCTCCAACCGATGTTATCCCGCACGGCCTGTGAGCCCGCACGGCAAAAGACAATCAAACTTTTTATGCAATAATGAAAATTTTTATCAAATTTTAAAAATTAAAAATTAAAAATTAAAAATTAAAAATTACCAGTGAATTAATTTTACAATAGCCTTTTTTACATAAGCAAATCAATTTAACTAGTAAAAATTATACGCTTTTATTGGCATTTCTGACTGAATTTTGTATTATCATTTTTGTTATTGTAATTTCTTTATTGTTTTATTGTTTTATTTCATTATTCATTTTTTTAATTCATTCATTCATTATATAGCAGCTTATTTTATTGAATTTTTTTTTTTTTTTTTATTTTTTATTTTTTTTCACTCTTTTCAGTCACTCAAAGATCAAAAAGCGGGTTTAAACAAGTCAATCAAGTTAATCACTACATAATTACTCAAGTTATTCTAATACTTACTTAATTTATTACTTGTAGTATTATCAACTAGATTTTTACAATACACTATTACTTACTTTATAATTTCAATATTCCAACTATATACTCTTTCTCCACTATCATATTCACGTCCATCGCATATCCTTAATTCTTTGCATTCATTCCTTGTATTCATTAATTCACTTATAAGAATTTCAATTAGATACTTTCAATTAATATTTGTCTTTTAAAAAATCCCGAATTTTATTCCTTTTTCTTCTTTTTGTTTAAATCATTTATTTACTAAAATATTTATTTGAATTTCATTTCAATATAGTTAAAGTTTTAATTAACAATTTAACTATTTTCCCAAATATATAAAATATATATAAAAAAAAGTATTAACAATTATTCAGCTCAACTCTGTAATATTTGAATACATTCATTTATATTTAAGGTAAAAAATCATTTCAATTGAATTTAATCCTTTTTATCAAATAACATAGATCAGATCATATAATTAAAATAAAATTATAATATAAACAATGTGTGGTATTTTAGGTATAGTTTTAGCTGATCAAGCTTCTAACGTTGCCTCTGAATTATACGATGGTTGTCTTTTCTTACAACATAGAGGTCAAGATGCTGCAGGTATTGTTACTTGTGGTTCAAGAGGTCGTCTTTATCAATGTAAAGGTAACGGTATGGCCAGAGATGTCTTTACTCAAAGTAAAATGTCTGGTTTAATGGGTAATATGGGTATTGGTCATTTACGTTATCCAACTGCTGGTTCAAGTGCTACAAGTGAAGCTCAACCTTTTTATGTTAATGCTCCTTATGGTATTTCAATGAGTCATAACGGTAATTTAGTTAATGCCGCTGAATTAAGTGCTTATATGGATGAAAAAGTTCATAGACATATTAATACCGATTCCGATTCTGAATTATTATTAAATTTATTTGCTGCTGAATTAGCAGTTTATGATAAAAGAAGAGTTAATAATGATGATATCTTTTCTGCTTTAAAAGGTGTCTTTGAAAAAGTTAGAGGTGCTTATGCTTGTGTTGCTTTATTAGCTGGTTATGGTATCATTGGTTTCAGAGATCCAAATGGTATTAGACCTTTATTGATTGGTGAAAGATTAAGAGAAGATGGTTCAAAAGATTTCATGTTAGCCTCTGAATCCGTTGTCTTAAAAGCTCATAATTTTAAAGTTTATCGTGATATCTTACCAGGTGAAGCAGTTATAATACCAAAAGGTTCAATGATACCAGAATTCAAACAAGTTGTTCCAATTCAATCATATTCTCCAGATATTTTTGAATACGTTTATTTCGCAAGACCAGATTCTGTTCTTGATGGTATAAGTGTTTATAGATCAAGATTAAATATGGGTGCTAAATTAGCTAGAAATATTGAAGCTAGTTTTAAAAAATCAGGTAAAATAGCTAAAGATGAAATAGATGTCGTTATCCCAGTTCCTGATACTTCAAGACCATCAGCTTTAGAATGTGCTACTGAATTAGGTTTACCATATAGAGAAGGTTTTGTTAAAAATAGATATGTTGGTAGAACTTTTATTATGCCTGATCAAAAGGAAAGAACTTCTTCAGTTAGAAGAAAATTAAATGCAATGGCTTCTGAATTTTACGGTAAATCAGTTTTATTAGTTGATGATTCCATCGTTAGAGGTACTACTTCAAAAGAAATTGTTAATATGGCTAGAGAAGTTGGTGCTAAACGTGTTTATTTTGCTTCTTGTGCTCCAGTTATTAGATTCAATCATATTTATGGTATTGATTTAGCAGATACAAAGGCTTTAGTTGGTTATAATAAATCAATTGAAGAAATTTCAAATACAATTAATGCAGATGATGTATTTTATCAGGATTTAGATGATTTAATAGATTGTTGTCAAAGAGATGAAGAAATTCAAGATTCAGAATTAGCCTTAACTCCAGTTGTTTCAAGAAATGAAAATATTAGTAATATTTTATTTAAAGATAAAATTCCAAAAATTGATGGTTTTGAAGTTGGTGTCTTCACTGGTGAATATATTACTGGTGGTGAAGATAATTATATTCAAGAATTAGAAAAAGTTAGAGCTTTAAATCAAAGAATGAAACAATCTGGATCTTGTGGTGTTGACGCTGCTGATATTAAAGCTGAAAGTGATATTGCTATTTATAATAGTGGTGATTATCATTAATCATAAATTTAATTCTTATAATATTTAATTTAATTTAATTTAATTTAATTTAATTTCTTTTTCTTTTCTTTTCTTTCCATTACAATTCATTTAACCATATAATTAAACATTTGTACATTTTTTTTTATAATTTTTCTTTGATTTTTTCTTTCTCATTATATAGACATTTAATATCGCTTTTTTTTAAAAAAAATATTATTAATTAGTTTCTTGTAATATCCCATAATTTTGTACTTAGCTTAAATTATAATTAATCAATGTTATTATTTATTATATACATTTATTACATATATGTAAGAAAGAGAAGAAGGAGAAGAAAAGTGAAATATATATATATATATATATATATATTATATTGAAATTAGTTAGATTATTCTTTTAAACCACTTAATAATCTTGTGATATCATCAACACCATCAACTTTTAAAGCTTCAAGTTTTTCATTAACAGCAGTAACTAAATCTTTTAATTCGATTAATTCACCATCATCATTTTCACCAGTACCTAAAGTCTTAATTCTAATTTTACCAGCTGGATATTCTTCTTTACCTAATATAACAGCTAATGGACAACCAGCCTTTTCAGCAGCATCAAATTGCTTACGGATATTAGCTTTACTCTTGTATAAATATTCAGATTCAATACCTGCATCCCATAAAGTGGAAGCAACAGACATTCTTTCCTTTAAGAAACCATCCCAACCATCACCACCACCAAATGCCATGATGTAAACTTGAGTTGCTGTTGGTCTAATCTTTTCAGCTAATTCAGCTCTTTGTTTAACTAATGAAAAAATTCTTTCAATACCAAATGAAATACCAACACATGGAATTGATGGTGCTTTTTTACCTTTACTATTAGTACCTAAAAACATACCAACTAATTTATCATAACGTCCACCAGCAGCAATAGAACCAACACCAACATATTCAGAAGCATCTTCATCTGATTTAGCAGCAGCTTTTTTAGATTTAGCAGCGGCAGCAGCGGCAGCAGCTTTCTTTTCAGCAGCATCTTTTGGTGGAGCTGATTGAGCAGTAACGGCTTCATAAATAACACCTGTATAATAATCTAAACCTCTTGCTAATGACATATCAAATGAAATATAATGATCAACTTTGAATGCTTCTAAATAATCAGCCATGGTTTCAACTTCATTAATACCAGTTGATGCTGATTCATTAGCCATTAATTTTTCATCATTTTTCAAAACATTTAAAACATCTCTAATATTACCATTTAATTTAACATATTCACCAATTCTATCAGCAACTTCTTCAGGTTGATCTTTTTCTTCACACATTTCCTTTTTAACAACAGACCATGGTGATTTATCTAATTTATCAACAGCAGAACTAATTCTTCTAACATCTTCTTCTTTAACACCACAAACTTCAAAAATACCATCTAAAATTTTTCTATGATTTAATTTAATCTTAAAATCATTAACACCTAAACTTGTTAAACCACTAACTAAAATATTCATGATTTCAGCATCTGGAACCATAGAATCATAAGCACCAGCGATATCAAAATCACATTGATAAAATTCTCTCATACGACCTTTTGTCATAGCAGGTTGATCTCTTCTATAAACTTTAGCAATATGAAATCTTTTAATACTGGAAATACCATTCATAGCAACATATCTTGCAAATGGAACTGTTAAATCATATCTTAAAGATGTAAGTTCACCACCTTGATCTTCTAAATTATAAATAAGTTTTGAATCTTCACCATATTTACCAGCTAAAATTTCTCTTAATTCAAAAACAGGAGTATCAATAGTAACACCACCATGTTTTTTAAATAATTTAGTTAATTTTTCAAAAATAGCTTCTCTGATAACCATATCCTTATCAGCCCAATCCTTAGTACCCTTTGGAGTCTTTAAAGTGAAAGTTTGAGCTTCTTTCTTATTTTTTTTTGAAGAACCAGCATGGGCTGTAGTAGCTGGAGAAGTTTCTTGTTGTTGTTCTTGTTGTTTTTGTTCTGGCTTTTCAGCACTTGGAGTCTGAGAAACTGGAGTTGTAGTAGACATTTTGTTGATTTGTGTAAATAGTACTCTTCTTTTAGTCAATTGTTTAAAACAGGAAAGTATCATAAAATAAAATTAATTCTAATTTAATTTTTCTGATCTTTTTTTCACTACTTATTATATGTCACCTTTGGCTTTATGAGAAACAAAAAGTCAAAGCAAATAAATAAATGAATAAATGAATGAGTGAATAAATAAGAATAAATAACTATATTATTATTTGAAAGAAAATTTAGTTATACTATATTGAATAAACTTGCAGGAATTAGATAAAACTGTTCTAATTGTTATTCGAATCTTAGTTGGTTATTTCACACCAGTAGATCCTTTTTCGTAAAAGAGAAATCTCTCAGAACAGATTATAACTGACCAAGATTAATCACAGTCAATGATGACTACAGCACAACCCAGAGCGACATGACTCCAGTACCACACAACGGGAGCTATCATCGACCCAAACCTCCTACTTCAACAACGCTTGCGCTGTATAATTTTGGCCTCAACAATTTTTTGGTTGTTAAAATTTCAGCGCTCAGTGACTCAACTGAATTGAACTGAACTCACTTTATCTCTCTCTCGTTCTGTCGCTCACAGGATTTTGGTATGGCCGGTCCGCTGGTTGGCGCGTGTTCTGCCGGACTGCCGTGCTTTTCCGCGGTTGGATGGCAAAAGTATGACGGCCTACATTTCAAGTTCGGCCGCTGTTACAGCCAAGAGCTCCTTAGAAAGCTTAATCTAAAACTACGACAAATTACATTAAGAACAAAATTATAATAAATATAGTCTAACTAAAATTACAAAGAAACCACTAACTGGAACCACCAGATGATTTTGTGTGTCGCAAAGTGGATATAGAAATATGGGAAATATAAAAACACAGATGATAACAGATAAAAAAGGAGAGGAAGACGAATATGAAAACGGAAAAACAAAAAAAAAATTACAAAAAGAGTAAAGGAAAGGATATAATAGAATAGAATAACTTTTATCATTTTATATTCTAATAATAACAATCTATAATACATTCATTATTTTAATTTAAATTTTCAGGGATACAATTTTCACCTAATTCTTCATATTCTGATTTTTTAATAAAAATATTATCATAATCACCAACAGAACTACTACTTAAGATATTAGCACCAATCCAAGCTAAATGATTTCTACCTTGTAATTCTGGAGAACAATAAGTATCAACGCCAAAATTTGGAGAAAATCTAACAACGTCATTAATTAATCTTTGTTCAAAACCTGGAATGTAACTTGAACCACCAGTGATAACAATAAACTTCAATAAATCTTGGTAAACTGCACCACTTGTATCTAATCTTTTCAAAGAGTTTATTAATGCTTCACTTATACCAACAGATTCATCTGATAATTTAATATCTGGTAAAGAATGTCTTGTATATTCTAAAGGATTGAAAATTGGTTCAGCTAATTTAAACATATCAATGCCAATCTTACTGACAATTTCTTTATTTGGTAATTCATAATTTTTTTCATTACCATTTTGTGAATCTGAATAATATTGTGGCATCATTGAATGTGCTGGTAATTCAGTTTGAGATGGATGTATTGGGAAAGGAGAAAATTGTAGTATATTACCTTTAAATTCTCTTAAAGTTTTACCAATTTGATATAATTTAAATGATTCAGTAATTTTATCAGTTGTCAAAGTTTGATATCTTTTTGGTAATAAAATATTTTCTAATTCTGTATTATTTGATTTATTTAATTTTTTTTTTAAAAAATTCATTGAATATAAATTTAAAAAATTACCTGCAAATTTATTAGAAATTACACCTTTAGTTAACACTTTACCGTTATGAATTGGTGTCACTGATGCAACGTCACCACCAACATCAATCACCAAGGCATTTGCTCTTCCAACACCATATGCAGTACATAATTGTCTTTTCAAAATTGAAAGTGCTGGTACATCCATTTCTTCAAAGGCCAACTGACAAGCCATCTGTCTGTTTTTCTTTGTATTCCATGAATTTTCTGTTAATACAAGTGGTAATTCATCAGCTCTATCTTCAACTTGTAAATCTTTATAAATATGTTTCCATGCTTCAAGCATAGCATCCCAGTTATAAACCAAACCACCTGATAAAATTGTAAATACTTCATTTGATGGAGTATCGTCTAATGCGTCTCCAAATATATAATCCCCACTACTTATTGATTCTCTGGAGTATACTGAGGGCATCACAAATGAAGGAGAATTCTCCATTGATAGACCGGCCCTCATCGTAGAGGAACCTGAGTCGATAATAACTGATGGGAAATCAAACTCCATGGCTAAAATAGTATATTGTTTTGTTGCTTTTTGTCTATACAGGAAATTGGCTAGAGCGTCATGAAATATACAATCAAACTTATACTTTCCAATCTACAGAATGCTCTTATATACTGACAGATAAGAAACCATTCAATGACTGACAGACGGCTAGAGACATGCCATTCGTCATCCAGTCCATACTTCGTTCCTGTTGTTGTTTGGATTGCCGTGTCTCACTGTGTTTCGTTCTCAGAGAGCCTTTCTGGCTAGTTTCCCACTGAACCTCAGCAGGCCCAATTTGTGTGTGCACGGGTGTCGTTTCAGGTCTCGCTCTTTTTAATCATCCACGCTTTAATCAATCTAATCAAAATGCTTCTGTATCGTATCTGATATATAAAAGCGGTTTGCGTTTGGAGATCAGTTGGATGGGATCAGGACGTTTCGTTTTTTCCGCACCACATCACAATTCGTATCTGAAATTACTGTGCACATCTCAAGATGCCTGAACCAAATCTTGCCAAGCAGGCAGAGTATGAAAAGTTAATTAAGAAATTAAAGCAAGCATTACAGAAAAAGAAAGATATAGATTCACAAATGTCAAAATTAGAAGAAGAAATATATAATAAAGAATCAATTTATCTTTCTGAAGGTGCATCTCAAGGTAATTTACTGAAAGGATTTGAAAATTTTGCTAAAATTTCAACATCTACAATTTCAAATCATAATAGTAAAAATAAAAAAATTCAATTTGGTGATGAAGATAGAATTTTTTCATTAAGTTCTGCTGCGTACGTTAGAAAACTCAAGAAATTAAATGCAGAAAATGGTGATGGTAATGGTGACGATTATGATGATGATGACGATGATGACGACGATGATGACGATGATGACGATGCTAATAAAGTCAGTGAATCATCCCAAAAGACTAATTCAAAAGCTCCTCGTAGTAGTTCAGCAACTCCAAGAAAACAAAAGAATGGCGATTAATTTAATCGATTGGTTCTTAAACTGTTATTATTGTGTAAATTTATCTGTATATTTCCCTTTTGTATTTTTAATAAAATAAAATAAAATAAAATAAAATAATTTAATATTTACTGGTAGTAATGTAAGTTAAAGCGGACAAAAATAATCTTTTTTGTTGAAATTGAAATATTTTTTATAAATAAAAAGATATATATATAAATAAATAAATAAGTAAATAAATTAAGAAGAAAATGAAGTTAACTAACTAAAATGCAATCGAATAAACACCATACACTGATAACTAAATAAACAAATCAACAAAAGAAAATAATAACTTTTATTATTTCTTTAAAGAGTTTTTAGCGGCAGCAGCAGCAGCAGCAGCAAAATTTGAAGTTTGATTTACTGAAGAAGAAGTTTTCCTTTTAACTACATTACCAGGTTTTAAAGATGCTAAATTTGATGAAACATTAGTTGTTGTATTATTTGAAGTTGAAACTCTTCTTTTACTTTCTGAATTTGAAGAAGATAATTGATTTTCAGGAGCTGATTTACTTTTTCTCAAAGGAGGTGCATTAGTAGTAATAGGCGATTGAGTGATGGTACTATTACTATTACCATTGCTAACATTACCATTTTTACCATTTGATCTTAATAATTCTTTTGCTTTTAATAAAGATTCAATCCATCCAATATTTTCATTTACTCTGAAACCAACCCTAACATTTGAATTAACACCACCTTTAATTAAATTTTTTGAATTATAAGCAGTTAAAAAAATCAATTTATTAAGATTAATTAATTCTAATATTAAATAACCTTCTTTTGTTTCTTCATCAAATTCATAATCATACATTGATATATTTCTATTTGTTAATCTTATTTCAATAAAACTAGAATAAAATTCCATTGCTTGTATTAATGTTGAAGATTGTGGATTATTTAATTTAAAATCAGAATTTATTTCATAAATGAATAATCTTGCAGTTGATGTAATTATTAAAATACATGATTTAATATTTCTATTTAATTTTTGATAATTTTCACTTATAATTTTACTTAAAATTTCATCATCTAAAGATAAATTATTATTATCTTTATTATTATCACCATTATTAATATTATTAGATCTTGATGACCATTTGTGTGTTAATTCACTTTTAAAGATATTATCCAATTTAATAATATACTCATTTGCCATTAATTTACTAGTAATATCCTTTGGAACCGATTTATCCAATAAGATAGGATTTACAACTTGTTGTTGTTGTTGTTTATTATAAACTTCTTTATTTGTAATTGGATTAGAAGATTTCATATTTCTATTATGACTCATTAAGTTACCAATGGCTAAACCAGCGCTAACAGCAGCAGAACTAGGTTGTGGTAAACCTAAAATTTCAGATAGTGAAGGAGCTGTTTGTAATGGTGATGAAGTTGGAGAAGATGATGATGTTATCGAAGATGGTGGTGGTGCAACAGGTGAATCTGATGATGTATTGTTGAAAGTACCATTACCAGAACCAATATTAGGTGAACCATTTGTCTTTGAATTTGATTTATTTGCTGAAGATGATGAGACTGATCTTTGTTTTAATAATTTAGATTTATCAATTTCACCTATTATTGGTGATTTATTAGAAGAGGTTTTAGCACTTACAGATCTTAAATTTGAGCTTGATGATTTACTTGACAATCCCAATCTATTTCTTAAATTTTTCTTTGAATCTTTAATAACATCTGGAGATAAAGATGATAAATTTTCCTTTTTATTTGATTCTGTTGTCTTAGGAGTTGTCACTGTTGATGATGCAGCTGCTGTAGTAGCCGTAGTAGCCGTAGGGGTTGATATTGTTGAATTTGACAGTGTTGTTTTCTTTGATTTCACAGGTACTTTAGACAATTGTTTAGCTGTATCCTTAGCGGTAACATTATTTGGTTTTGAGTTACTTATCTTTGGAGTTATTATTACTGAATTAGAAGTACCATTAGTATTAACAGATCCATTATCAGAGTTACTATTATTACCACTACCATTTGAATTAAAACAAGATAAATCTTGTTCTAAAGTAGTGTTATTATTATTATTATTATTATTATTATTATTATTATCAAATGGTGAGAATTGTAATGATGATCTTCTTTTAGTTATATAATCTTTATTATTTAATTTTGGTGATTCTATTTTCAATTTTGATTCTATAATTTTAGATATTGAATCTGCTTTTGTTGTAGTTGTCGATGATGATGATGATGATGTTGATGTATTAATGGTGATACCTCTATTACCATTTGAAGATTTATTTGTTGATGTTGTTGTTGATGATGAAGCTGAAGCTGAAGAAGCAGCTAATGAAGCTGCAGTTTTTGAATTTTTTGAATTTAATTCAGATTCTAATAAATTATTATTTTTTTCAATTAATTTATTATTTAATATTTTTTTAATTAATTTTGGATTATTTGAAGCATTTAATATTTGATTTTTAAGTACTGATGATGGTATGGATGATGTTTTACTTGTTAATTTACCATTTGGTTCCACATAGGGATAAGGTATTGTTTGTGCAGCAGAAGAAGAAGAAGAAGGAGATGAAGATATAGGTGATGGTGTTGATGAAGATGGTGAATTTGAATATGATGAGTAAGTTTTAAATTTATTACCATTCGAAGCAATGTTGTTGGTATTATTATTCATATTACTAATATTAATATTATTGTTTAATTTTTCTGATAATCTAGGGTTATAAGGTTCTAATTTAGGAGCATTTGTATTCCAAATTAATTCTTTATTTTTCCAATCAAAATTATTAAACCAATTTTCAGATTTAAGTTGAATTAAATTTAATCTTTTCAAAGGATCTAAAACAAGTAATTTTTTAATTATTAATTTTATAGAATCAGGTATAAAATAATTTGGGAAATTATAATTTAATGATATAATTTTTTCAAATGTTAAATATTCTGTATTTCCTTTAAATGGTGGTCTACCAACTATGAATTGAAATAATATACAACCAATTGCCCAATAATCACTTTCAAATCCACATAAATTGTATTGTAATAATTCTGGAGAAACGTATTCTGCTGTCCCAACAAAAGAGCCATTTGAAATTAAATCGTTATCTTCTGTAGTTGTACCATTTGGTTCTATATTATTCTGTGATTGTGTTTCTATAGGTTGCTGTTGTTGATGATTCTCCGGAGTTGATACAATTTTAGCAGCACCAAAATCTGTAATCATTAATTTCCAATCACTATTTAATAAAATATTTTCAGGTTTTAAATCTCTATGAATAATATTTTTTGAATGAATGAATTCAATAGCATCAATTAATTGAATCATATAATATTTAGCTAAATTTTCAGATAGAGAACCTAATTTATTAATCAAAGATAATAATTCACCATGTTTTGCAAAATCAATAACAAAATAAAGAGAATTTTCATCTTGGAAAGTATAATGTAAAGTTACAATACCCATATGTTTACCTAAAAGATTTAAAGTTACTTTTTCAATATTAACATATTTTCTTTTATTTTCTCTTTGTATATGAGATTTTGATAAAATTTTAACAGCGTATGTTTTTTTATTATGAATTGAAATTGCTTTAAATACTCTTGAATATGAACCTTCACCTATACAATCACCAAATTGAAAATCTCTTGATGTTCTTTTTCTCAGTATTCTTACAGTGCTTGAAGTAGTAGAGACTACAGATCTTTGTGGGGATGATTGTATTTGTTGTGATTGTATTTGTTGTGTCTGTTGTTGTTGTTGTGATTTTTGTTGTGCTTGTTGGACTTTTTGTCTGAGTGATCTTCTCTGTGGAGAATTTAAGTTAATTGAACTAGGTAATAGATCACTTATTTGATCTGATCTAGGAACAGATCTTAAATTTGTATTTGATAAAATATTATTACTCATATTTGATGATGATGATGTAGTAGTAGTAGTAGTGATATTATGATTATTATTATTTAATTTATTGATCTGATTATTACTTTTTATCATCTTAATATGAATAGATGAATGAGTTGAATGAGTTGAATGAATTGAATTACCAATGCAGATAAATATAAGAAAATAGTAAAAAAGAAGAAAAGAAAAAGCAGAAATATTAAAGAATGCTAATTAAAATTTATGAATAAATGAATGAATGAATGAATGAGTGAATGAATAAATGAATATAGTGATTTTAAGATATTTCAGTAATTTTAGCAATTGATATGAGTTGACAATGATAATAATATACAAATCAGAGTTTATATGAATGAATAATTAGAATTGATAGTACAAGATATAAGAATCTATAGAATATGTGAGTTATTTTATCGGCAATTGCAATTGATGATAGTATGATGTATATGTATATGATATATAAATAAATAAATAAATAAATAAATTGATAAATAAATAAATATTAGAGAATAAATATATTAAAGAATCATTTGGTATATTAGCCGAAAACAAAATGTTGATAAGAGAATATATCTGCGATAGTAATTAAACAGTATTAGAATGATTCAAACAAACAAACAACTAAACAAAACAAAAAATCAAAGCTATAAATTTTATTCTGCAAAGAAATAGTTGATATATTAAACCATCAAGCGAAGACAGGGAAAGGAGAAGATAAAATAATAAATAATACGGTGTTGATCAGCACGACCAATCCCAAATTGGATGGCTGTAAAAGCAAATGTAAGAGGAAGGACGACAAGAGACAAGGCGAACAAGGGACCACACATAAGGAACAACAAGGAACAAGGAACAAGGAACAAGGAACAAATGAACAAGTGAACAAGGAACAAATGAACAGAGGAACTAAAGAACAAGGGACACAGCGACAATTTGCTAAGCAGGCGTGGAAGGGCCGTGCTGTCCACAGGAGACACACAGGAGACACACGGGCCCAAGTGGAGCGGAGGCAGGCTGTCTGCGCTGTGGGGTGTCGGGGGGGGGGGGCAAAGGGGACAATGATACTGCCAGCCTGAGAGCCGGTGCAGATCCGCAAAGGAGTCACGGTGAGCCACGGTGGGCCACGGCGAGTCACTATGAGCCACGTCCTTGATATTCCAGGGACCAGGTAAGCCGTAGCGATGGCCAGCCTGTGATCCGGCCAGCATGCGATCCGGCCAGAAATACAGGCATCAATACAGGCAGAGCCACTTGCTGATTTTCAAAAGGCACGCATTTTACTTTTCATCATTGTTTATGACTTAATTAACTACTTGAGTGTTTAATGAATGTTATTGTTGATAGCTATTTTTAATGAATTGTTTATTGTCATTATGCAGGAATGGCACAAAGAGGAAGTGAAGATGTCATAGAGAAGAGAGAGGCACCGGAAACGCTCTCCAAGCGGAGTCAGCACCGGAAACAGCCTGTAGTTGTACGTATGCCTACCAAAGGGACACGGCAGCAATAATATTACCAGCGTGGAGCGGCATACGGAAGAAACAGGCAGCAGCTCAGGCAGCGCACAGATTTCCCTACGATAAACCGCTGACGTCACTGTTATTTTATTCCTTCAACTCACATTAATCGCCTGCTTGTTTGTCATTTCCTCAAATAATACAAATTGCAAACCGCAAACGGCAATCAGCAAACGGCAATCAGCAAACGGCAATCAGCAAACCGCTGCCTCTGCTAATATTTAACCGGTTCAAAATTTCTCCTCAATAAATGACAAATTGAGTAATTGAATAACCGAAATAAGAAAAATTAGTAGTAGTAAAATTCCGCTTGTGTATAAGTCAATCAATCAATCAATATATATATTATATATACATATATATTGATTTAATTAAATTATGCAAGTAAAGAATAATCTAATCATATTCTTTAATCAAATGAATTACAATATATATATATAAATGTATATTATCTTCATCATTACAAAATATTTAGCAACTGATAAACAGACGAAAACAATAAATTGATTCATTGATTAATTGATGAATCATGAATATGACTAAATTGTATTAATATACTCATTTTCGTACAATACAAAATTGAAATGAATCAATTGAATTAGATTACACTATATACACTATATTACATAATCAAATTATCAATTATCCTAAAATGGAATTTAATTCATTTTAATTTAAATAACCAATCCGGTTAAATTAAGATATTAGGATAGAACAAAATATGGTTTTAAGACTTGTTTCAAGTCACGTGAACCTACCGATCTCGTTATACTAATTTCTACAAAATCATATTATATACATATATATATATATATATATTATTTACATATATAAATTATATAAATTCAAATAAAAAGATAGATATTTATTAAATAAACAAAATTACAATTGAATAAACAAAGATATTATAAAACAAAAAAACTAATGATATATATACTATATATAGATATATCATTATACTAATAAGAAATAAATTATAAAATAAAAATAAAAACTAAGAATGAATGAAAATAATGAATAATTCTATTAATTCACTTCAATTAATTGATTGTTGATTCATATTGAATATGAGAATTAGAATCAGAATTAGAATTAAATTCAAATTGATTAAATTCTTGTTGTTGTTGTTGTTGTTGTTGATGATGATGGTGATGGTGATTTTGTGATAAGATCAGTCATTTTTTCTTATTTTTTTCCTTTTTTGATGATTTTATTAAAACAGAACCAATAAAAGTACCAATAATTAAAACACCAATAATTAATAATAAAACAGGAATAATTATAGCAAATTTTCTTGGTAAAAAGAAATAATTGATTATATTTGAATCATCTAAAAATGGAGTAATAAATGTCCAAATTGTATAATAAATAAAAATTGAAGTTGCAACTAAAAGCATAGATAAACCAACTAATTGGTCAGATGACTAAATTTTAAAAAACAAAAAAGGGAACAGTATAAGAGATAAGTTAGTATATATTTCTTAATAATATTTAGAAATTTTAAAAAATTTATTTGTTATAAAACATACCATTTTCTATAAAAATTATTTAAACTAATTTATATTTTTAAAAAAGATTTGAAGATAATGAAATAAAATATACTGATCATAAATAAAAAGATATATATATTTTATAGATTTTAATATTAATGTGGTTAATTGAGTGAATGGTCTGATGTTGATAGTGATGAGATGAGACTATGTTTCTAGATGGTACAATCTAACAAATGAACTCCACGTACGTAGCACTGATACACTAATAGACTGACACGATATGCCAGGTAAACAAACAGTAGTATCGAGCATCTCAGTGAATAAATGTTTACGTATCTTTTCCACAGATAAATGTCTGCCCCAGAGAGACGGGACATAATGAGATTTAATGAGATTTAACTATACATTTACTGCCTTGAGTAGCCAAGTAGTAAGGAAGCTGTGATCGTCGTGAAACTACAAATCGACGCATTTATCTTTGCGTCGACACCACTTAATGCTATGGTGCACTGTTGTTTAATTATTAGATAATTGATTATGCAATCAGACGCCGAAGACACTTTTGGAAAGCCAGCCACGGCTTAACCAAGAATAGCGGCTGGTGGTGTTACCTGCTTTTCAACGACTCTCGGCCGAGTCATCTCGCCCGAAAGAGTGAGACTTACCTGGTTTCCCTGAGAACAGACCCGGAGATAGAATGTGCAGCATAATGTGGAAAGGCCGTAATCGCTCCGTGAATTTTCTCACCGCCCGCGAGCGAGCCACTCCCCACTAATAAAGGCAGCAGCTAATTGGACAGACCAGAGAAAAATACACGAATACGTCATCCTACACACTGACGTCCGTCTGTGTAGTGTAAACTGTGGAGCCATTGAACATGCTATCACTTATTTGATCTTAGACCAATATTATAATATTATGACAATTTACCATGGATCTGGATCTAGGCTTATACTTGTGTATCTAGTTCCTGCTAGATGACAAGTCCCCGTCTTTTTTCTTTTGCTGCCGTCCAGCTCTCTGCCCCGTCTGCCGTCTGCCCTGCCAGCGTCTACCGCCCATTGTCTCATGCCACTCCGCAGCTTTCGTTCATTGACAAAATGCAGCCTGGCTTCTGGTAAGCGACTGTATTCATTCATATTGGGTTATATACAATTCCCCAGCTGCCGCGCTTGATACCATGCTGGGCCGTCTTGCCAGCAGTTGCTTGGCCGTACTGTTTAATCATCTCCCCTCGAGCCGGGCCGCACCCCCGGTTCCCGAGACCGCAAACAATGCTTGAACGAGGGAAAATTAAACAGAAGCGATTGCAATCACAATAAAAATTAAAATTAAAATTAAATTAATTAAAATTAATAATATTAAGAGAAATATTATTAATATAATTAATTTAATAGATCACTGAGTAACAAGGCAAATTAACGAGCCAAATAACAATATATACAATTTGTAAAGCAACTTAACTATCTTCTTATTGTTATTCTTCCTCTTCTCTCATTTTATACAACACATTTACTTTCTTGCGCAATATAATCAATTGTATTGAACTCAATTGATATATAAATATACAATTCCACATTTCAATTGACTTTAACATTCTTCAATTCAACTCAATTGATTATATACTTTATCAATATACTAAATAATAAAAAATGTCTTTATTAAAAAATTCTGTCAGATCATCTTTAAAATTAGTTTCAAATACTAATAAATTATCAATTACAAATTCAATTAGAACTAAAGTTTCATTACCTGATTTAAAATGGGATTTTGGTGATTTAGAACCATTTATTTCTGGTCAAATTAATGAATTACATTATACTAAACATCATCAAACTTATGTTAATGGTTATAATACTGCTGTTGAACAACATGCTGAAGCTAAACAAGCTGGTGATGTTAAAAAGACAATTGAATTACAACAACATATTAAATTTCATGGTGGTGGTTATCTTAATCATTGTTTATTTTGGGATAATTTAGCTCCAAATAAAAATGGTGGTGGTGAATTACCTTCTGAAACTTCTGAATTTTCTAAAAAAGTTATTGAACAATATGGTTCATTTGATAATTTAATTAGTTTAACAAATACTAAATTAGCTGGTATTCAAGGTTCAGGTTGGGCTTTTATTGCTAAAAATAAAGAAAATGGTGCTATTGAAGTTGTTCAAACTTATAATCAAGATACAGTTACAGGTAATTTAACTCCTTTAGTTGCTATTGATGCTTGGGAACATGCTTATTATTTACAATATAAAAATGTTAAAGTTGATTATTTTAAAGCTATTTGGAATGTTATTAACTGGGCTGAAGCTTCAAAAAGATTTGATGCTTAATCTTTTCCAGATTACTTATATAATCATTATTATTTTTTAATATTATTAATATTTAATATTTATTAATTTATTCATATATATATGCTTAATTTTTATGGACTTATTTAACTTACTTATTTATATATATTGATTGATCAATATATTGAAATCTTCATTTATTTATAATTTACAAAAAATTTTTACTAATAAATCAAATTTTATTCTTTAATTAAATTATATATAAATTATATTCTATTAAAACTATAAATTATTACCAAAACCAAAAGTTAATTTAATTGATCTGAAATAATATTCTTCAAAATTTTGTTTAACTATATCTTCTTCACCAATTGGTATATTTTTAAAAATAATTAACATTTTAGTATCATTTGTATTTTGTTTTAAATTAATTTTTAAATTTGCAAAAGATGACCAATTTTTTAATTTCCATAATAATTCAATTTCTTCATTTTTTTTAATTAATTTTAATTTTTTATATATTATATTACCATTAAATAAATTAAAAATTTTATTTTCATCATTTGATGTATCTATTGGTTGAATATCCGTTGATGATCTTGTCCATGCACTAACTAATTTTGGATCTAATAATACATTATATAATTGTTCGGCTGATGCAATGAAAGTTGATTCTAATTTCAATTCATTTTTATTGACTTTACCTGTCGTAGTAGGATTTATAGTTGTATTTGTACTTGTACTTGTTGATGTTGAAGATTTGTTAAATGTTGTCTTTTCTGTAATTTTAACTTTAATATCATTTTTTTGTTGATTTTGTTTAGTTAATACAGAATTATTTAAACTTTCATCTTCTTGAATATCAGAACCTTGAATATTAATTAAATCATTACCAAATTTACTTAATTTTTTTCTTAATTCTGGAATTAATTTATTTTTAATTAAAATTCTTATATCTTCATTTGATTTATTTTCTAAAAATTGTATATCAAATTGAAATTCATCTATTTCTGTATCATATGCAATTTCAGGAATATTAATTAATCCTTTAAATGATTCAATATCATTTCCATTATTACCGTTATTTATAAAACTTTCAAAATTAATTGATAATTTTAAATCAAATAATGATATAATTTTACCCTTTCTTTGACATACTTCAACATCACCAGTTAATTCTTTTATTGATTTTGTAATAACTGATATTTCTATATCTTTAATATTATCAGTAAATTTTAAATTAATTAAATTCTCATTAAAATATTGTTTTGCCCAATCAAAACAATTTTTATCAACCCAATGCCAATTATTAGGATTATGAACAACCATTGTTATTATTATTTTTTAGTATTTTAGTATTTTGAAAATTTGACTATGTTTTAGAATAATTGTGTGACAAGAAAGGGGTGTGACTAAGTATCAGGTACCATAGATATTCTTATATATCCCTTATACTCAATCTTCCCTTGTTAAAGCAAAATATGTCCGTCCACCGTATCCACTGTACTGATGATCTCACTCAGCTTTGCCTTGCTCTGTTTTGCAGTGTGGAGAATACTCTAGAAATACAGATGTGGAGATGGAAAGGTGCACGGGTGCAAAGAACAGATTAAATAATTCTAGAAATTCAAAGATTCAGAAATTAGTAGTAAATTTTGAATTTTAGATTTTATATCTTGGATCAGAAAACGGTAATCGCGGAGATTAACAGTGTGAAGTGTGGAGACGAAGAGAAGTAAGGAGAGAAATTATAGTAAGCTGCGGCCTGTCTGGAAGGCTGGAAGGCGGGGGAAGGCTAGAAGGGTCCACTCGGCCATGTGACATACGACGGAAATACCGCAGTGTGGCAAGACCGATCATCGGGCAAGGCAAATCAGAAAGGCAGCCACCTAGCCACCTAGCCACTGCAGCCACCGCAGCCATCGATCCACCGCGGGAAAAATCCGTGCAGCGGTGTTTGAAGATCAGCTGATTACAGTGAAATTTTGAAAACATTTAAATTTTCAATATTAAATACTATTTTTTTATTTTTCTAAACGAGAAGGTCATTGCTGAATTTGTGAATTACTAAGCGCAGAGCAGGAAAGAAACGGCTAAATTAGGAAGCAGGCCATCAGGCTTTAGTGGATTAGTAGCTTAACGGCTCCACAGCTGCCGGCTCGTAATGGTCCCTGCAAATATCACAGTGCGTGCCTCTTCTTTTGTTTCTTTTGTTTGTCTTGTCTTGTCTTGTTTCAGTTGTTGTGGTTCTTGTTGAAAATGTTGTATTCCTGTCTTCTTGAATCGCTTCTTTCTCTTTGCCTTCACTCTATTTATAAGTGCTCTCCCCTCTTGCAGCCTCTTGCTATATCTGACTCAGTTGAAATCACTTATTATTTTAAGGCCTTTTATAGACTCATCATCTACTTCCATAGAAGCATATCATTTGACTCATTTTTTTTTAGAAAAATGCCTTCTTATACTTACCCATTACCAAATTTATCTGACTATGATGTCTCTGAAAAATCTGGGTTTTTACCTGAATCTTTACCATTAGAAGAATTACCTGAATATTATCAACAATGGGAAAAAATTTCAAAATCTCTACCTGCTTTATTATTAACTAGAAAAATTAGATTGGTTATTGATAAATTACCAATCTTATCAACTGAATATTTGGAAACAGAAGAGCAATTTAGAAGAGCTTATACTATTTTAAATTTTTTAACTCATTCTTATATATGGGGTGTTGAAACTCCAACTAATAAATTACCTGAACAAATTGCAAAACCATTTATTGAAGTTTCAAATCATTTAAGATTACCACCTGTTGGTACTTATGCTGGTTTATGTCTTTGGAATTATAAATTAATTTTACCTGAATTTAATGATTTATTAGATGAATTAAATACTGATTCAAATGGTGATGATTATGATGATGATATTACTTTAGCTAAAAAGGAAGAATTTTTAAATAATATTCAATCAATTACAACTTATACAGGTTCTATAGATGAAAGTTGGTTTTATTTAATTAGTGTTTATTTTGAATATTGTGGTGCTTCTTGTATTAAAATTGGTTTAAATTCAATTAAAGCAACAAGAGAAAATGATTGTAATAAATTAATTTCAAATTTACAAAAATTAGCTGAATTAATTGATTATTTAGGTTCTATTTTATTAAGAATGGAAGAAATGTGTGATCCCCATGTATTTTATTTTAAATTAAGACCTTATTTAGCTGGTTGGAAAAATATGAAATCTGCTGGTTTACCAGATGGTATTTATTATGGCAATGAACCTGAACCAAGAGTTTATTCTGGTGGTTCAAATGCTCAATCTTCTTTAATTCAAACTTTAGATTTAATCTTAAACGTTGAACATCATGCATCTGGTGAATCCTCAAATGAAAGCACTTCTCCTTCTTCTTCTTCTTCTTCTTCTTCATCATCATCTAGTAACCCATTCATGGATGAAATGAGAAGTTATATGCCAGGTAAACATGCAGATTTCTTAGAACATTTATCTAAAATTAATACTGTTCGTGATTTCGTTATGAAAAATGCTGATTCAAATGATGAACTATTATTATCCTATAATGCAGCGGTTGCTATGTTAAAGGCATTCAGAGATAAACATATTCAATTGGTTACTCGTTATATTATTATTCAAGCACAAAAGGCAGCAAATGCAGGTTCTTCATCAACAAATAAAGCATTAAGAACAGGTTTAGCTAAATCAAGTGCTTCAACCACATCTTCAGGAACATCAAAATCAAAGAATGAATTAAGAGGTACTGGTGGTACTGCTTTATTACCATTTTTAAAACAATGTAGAGATGAAACAGGTAATACTGCTGCTGGTAATTGGGGTAGAAGATTATTATCTGATTCAAATAATGTTAATCTTATGAAAATTAATAAAAAATTAATTGAAAGTGAAAAAAATGTTAATGAAAATAAATTATCAAATGAAAAATTAATTAAAAAAAATCTTGCTGAAAATTCAAACTTAGATAAAGATATTGATTCACTTACTGTTGGTCTTGCTGGTACTTGGACAGATGATAAATCAAATATCAATAAAGGTCATTGGTAGTTGATTTTAAATTATTCTCGCCCAATTTTTAATTCTTTTAATCTTTTCTTCTCTTCAGTTCTTTTGATTATGAAAATTATCTATCGATATTTCATTATCCCTTTTCTTTATTCTCTTTTTCTTAATGACTATTTATTTTCACGATTTTACTTTTTTTCAATTCTTTACTTCTTCTTCTTTTTTTGATTTTATTTCATTATTTTTTACTAATTATATATTAAATTACGTTCATATATTTTTAAAAAAAATCTTTATTGATGAATTATATATGTACAGATAAAGTCAGTAAACTACTACTACTACTATTATTATTATTTGATTACTTATTTTGTAATTTCATTAACCCAATTATTAAATTCTTTTATTATATCAATTTTTTCTTTTGAAAAATCACAAATATCATAAGTAATATCACAACTTCTCTTTTTAATAATTTCTTCAATACCAATCTCATTTTGAGTCCATGATTTCATAGTATTAACAACATCATATTTAGAATCAATTTCTCTTTGAATATCTTTTAAAGCATATGGATCATCTCTTAATAATTTTATTTTTTCTTCATCTGATAATTTAACAAGTTCTGAATTTTCAACTTCTTTAACTAAATTTTCACTTTCTTTATAACATAAATTTATTGTATTTGCTCTTAATTCCCATTGTGGATAAATAACAGTTTTCAAAAAAAATAAACACTGACTTTCTTTACTTTTATTAGCATTAAGTGAATTTAATTTAAATAATATTGATTTTCTTTGTTCATGATGATTTAAATAATTATTTAATCTTGTTCTTATCATATCATCTGTATTTGATCTAGATAATTTCAAGAAATTCCTAATACTAACTGAATCTTTACACGCTTCACGATTCACAATGGGGAATGAAGGTATTGATCTCTCAGGTGATATCTCTAATTGCTCATCAATTATCTTATTTGCTTCACTAATATCCATCCTGTTGTTACTACTTGCGTCTACTGATATTGTGCTATTGGAATTGTTTGTATCGCTTGAATTTCTACTCCACATTTAAAAATTCGTATACTATAAATTGAAGTTATATTATACTTCACTTTTATTATGATTGTATATATGATTTAACCGTATCCTTATCTCTTTTCTATATCCCATCTTGCTAGTTGATCGGAATTAGAGATGCTGTAATCAATCCGAATCTCTTTTGATAAAAGACGGTTTTACTCCCCTCAACCTCCCAGGCGCATCACCGATAGTCCAGCCGGGTTTTCACACTCCTGGCGCAAGTGCCCTCACGGAGCCTCCCCCAGGACACCACGCACCGTCACGCATCGCTTAATCCAGGTTTGCCACCGGTTTATGTAAAGCTAGCTACAATTTTCAACAACACCCAAACACGGATGTGCGATGGTTAAGCATGTATTCATTCACCCTTTATC
Organism: [Candida] boidinii; assembly: GCA_001599335.1. Lineage (NCBI taxonomy): Eukaryota > Fungi > Ascomycota > Pichiomycetes > Pichiales > Pichiaceae > Ogataea > [Candida] boidinii. The sequence continues at coordinate 177,791 of BCGP01000005.1, forward strand.
ACATCTAGTTTGATCTCTCTTTACAGTGGATTTATATCCTGGATATACTCTGTATGATTTCACTTACACCCACACTAACAGATTATACAAATAAAAAGATTTTAGGTATATCAGAAAATTTGAAATTCAACCAACAAACATAAGGTCAAATATTATATCATATTATATTTATAATAACAAGTAATTTAGCATATAGACTATAAATATCAAAATTATATAATTAATTTTAGAAACAAAATGTCAAATGCTCAAGAATTAAGAAGTTTAGGTAACTCTAAAATGAAAGAAGCTAATTATGTTAGTGCTTTAATGCACTATTCAGAAGCTATATCAATAGATCCACATTCTGCACCTTTATATTGTAATAGAGCTGCTGCTTTAATTCAATTAGGTTCAATGAAAGATGCAGAAAATGATTTAATGAAATCTTTAAATTATAACCCAAATTATGTTCCTAGTTTATGTAGACTAGGTTTTTTATATTTATATGAAGGAAATACAATAAAATCTTTAGAAAATTATGTCAAAGCAGTTCAAATATGTTCTGGTCAACCACATACTTTAGATAGATTTAAATCACAATTAAAAGAATCTGTTAAACTAGCAGAATCAAGAGCAAGAGCACAAGGTTATCCACAGGATTATATAGATGAAATTATTCCAGATACAGTTAGAATTACTTTAGATAGTTATAGATCATTACCTACAGATAATACAGATATTTTAAATAGAAACGCAAATAGTATAAATATTAGAAATGCTCAAACTGCTGCTGCAAACAATGAAGCAAGACCAAGAGGTATTGCTATAACTACAAATGCTGGTGGTGAATCCTTAGCTGAACTTTTAAATAATGTAGGATCTGCTTTAACTTCAGGAAATACAAATATCTTCGGTATCACACCAGGTGCTACAACAACAGAGATTCCTGCAATATCTCCAATTTCTTTCCGTTTCCCAAATGGTGTCACTCCAACACAAACTGCAGGAACAACAACAACAGCAGCAGCAGGAGCGGCCGCAGGTCCTCAAACCACAAATCCAAGAACAACAGAGCCAACAATTATAGCTGGCCCTAACGGCGCCAGTGCAATTTATACAGTTGATGCATCTAATGCAAATGATATGACAAATATTTTTCAAAATATTGGAAATTTCACATCTGGGATCTTAGATGGTTTTGTGAATAACATGAATAATAATAACCCTGATTTCCCAAATCAAAATACAACTTCAAATGCAAATACTTCAAATAATACACCTACAAGATCCACTCCTGCTCCAATGCCCGAACCGGCCGAAGCAGCTAGAGCAGCAGCTGCAGCAGCTGCAGCAGCTGGAATAAGTACTCCACAACCTTCAGGATCAGAACCAAATTTAGAGACACAGATCCCAACAAATACTTCTCTACCTGTTCCTACTGGTACTCCAAATGATCAAAATCAACGCACATCCCCACACGATAGCTCATTAGGTTCGTCTCATACAACACCATCTTCTGATGCTATGGATGAAGATCCAGATGTTGGTGTCCCAGATGAAGAAACTCCATTGGTTTCTTTCAACAATAACTCTACAAATACTTCAACTGGTGCAACACCAACCGGAAATCCAACTGTAACAAGTTTCCGTATACCGTTTGGTCAAACTACAACTACCATACCTCCAACTGGTAATGTATCTATAAGAACAACCACTACAAGAACTACTCCAGGAAGTGCTCCTCGTGTTACAGTCCGTACACAGAGCCAATCATCCACTCAGACTCCATCACAAGGACAATCTTCAACTCAAACTCAGACTCAGACACAAACACAAAATCAAAATCAGAGTCAATCTCAAAATCAGCAGCAGCAACAACAACAACAGCAATCTGGTTTTCTGAGTAACGTTCAAAACATCGCATCTATTGCATCGAATATAATGCAAACAATGTCTAATGCAAATGGTGAAGGGCCTAATCCAGCTTCATTTGCTGAACAATTAGCTAGAACATTACATAATGCCAACGTTAACGCAGTTCGTACTTCAACAAACAACTCAAATCAATCAAGTTCCAACTCACAAACTCATAATAACGACAATTTGGAACATTCAGATTTGGATCTTGATTAAGTTTGTTAATATTTTCCTTTATATTTTTTATAATAATACTATAAATTAAATTTATATGTAATAATAATAATAATAATAATAATGAACTTTCTCTTATTTTTGCTAATATAATATTTAAAATAAATGCGCTCTTAAATTTATGTAAATTAATAACTTATTTTACAAGAAAGTATATATATATATATAATATATCTAAAATTCTATTTATATTATTAAATAAAACAGAAAGAATAGTAGAAGATAATAATTATTTCTGAACCAAAATCTCAAAATAATAATTGTTTTTGTTTTTTTTTTTAAAAAAAAGGATGAAAAAAAATATTCAATTAAATACCTAAGTTACTACCAATAACATTTTTAATTGTATCTTTCTTAGTTTGAGAAACCCATTTATCAAAATCATCATTTGTATCACTGACATATGTATCAACTTTACTAGCAGCGGCATCCAAAGATGTGTTAATATATTTACCAAACTTTTGGAATTGGTTTGAAACGTTATTCACAGTAAGTGGTGATTTAAGTTGTTGATTCATATGTGGTGATTTATGAATAACTGTTGGATCAAAATATTGAGGTTTGGAATTTCCTAATAAATTATAATTTGATGGATTGTACGGTGAGACATCCCATGCTAAGGCATACTCTTCGAGTCGTCCGTTTTTAGGTCTGACTCTTCCAACGAGTAATTCATATAATTTCTCATAAGATAAAGATGAAGCTGAACCTTTTATCAATTGATCCGCATTAATTCTTGGTCTCCATGGAACCAAGACATTATTTAAAAATAATTGATCTTCTGATTTTACTGTATCTAATCCCAAAATTGGGGTTCTAGTGTTCATGATATTAACCAAAGCTGCTTCAGTTTCAGATATTCTTAAAAATACGTCACCAATAGGTAATACAGATGATTGATCTGTGAACTGTGTATCAACCATATAACGTAATGGGATAGAAGAGATCTCTGATAAATTTGGAATAGCTAACGTCAGTATCTTTTTAGGTCTATTCAAAATAGCAACAACACAGAATCCAACTTTACCAGAAGGTGTCTTTGTACCTGTGATACCAACAGAAGCAATATCAGTCTTACCCAAAGATCTATGGGATAATTTTGTCACTATACCTTTACATATTCTTATATCCGAAGAAGAAGAGCAAATCACCATAGAAGGAACCATATCTGTAGTTTCAGGAGGTGATGTAATTTTTTGAATGGTTGGTGAATTAGGTCTACCTGTAATTGGATTAATGGCAATAATATTTGTGATCGCGCTTTCATTTGTATCTAGTGATCCAATGAAGCTGACTTTGTATTTACCACCACCATTACCACTTGAACCATCTTGATTGACTATTTGATAAGCCATTAATCTACCTATACTAGTTCCGACGTACATTATAATACCACATTTGTTTGAGTTATCATCTATTGTGGAGAAACTAAACTCTATCGAAGTTGGAACAATTGTGATGGATAAACCAGTATCTTTCAATGGAGAACTAAATATGACAGCAGGTCCACGTCTATCTATGACAACTAATTGTCCACTGGAATAACCAATAGCAACAAAACCAATGTTACTGTTGCATAGAGCTGTGACTTTACCATTATCCATGGATTTAACCAAAACCATTGGTAAAAAACCCTTTTTAATATCAGTTGGCGCTCTATCTCTTATATCATGAAGCATTTTTTTGTTATTATTAGTACTACTTAATTCTAATGAATTAAATCTTCTAGTAAGATTATTTGAATTTTCTTGAAAATTTTTATTATTCATAAATGAAAATAATAAGACATCATTATTATATAATGAACAAGATAATTCTAAAATTTCAGCAGCAAATGATACTTTTGAAACAGCAAAATCTAAAGAATCGTTCAATAATATATTTGAAATATCAATTTCTAAAACAGATGCAGAATCAAGTTGACCCTCTGAAGAATTCCAAACTCTTATATAACCATTTTCATGACCTGTTATGATTAATGAACCAACAGTTGCTTTATATTTAGGTTTTGAAGGAATACCACCTTTCAAGATAGTATTGTATTTTTTAATTGTTGGCATAACACTGTTTAATTTTGTTTTGTCAATATATGAAGACGCGGAACATGTGATCTTTGGATTTAACCAAGACACAGATGATGGGAAATTACTTGCTTTAAAAGACAAATTTCCTGTTGGATAATTTAAAAATTTTAGAGAACCATCAGTCATGATAGTGGCAATAAGTTTTGGATTATGACATCCATTAAAATAAGGTGATACATCCGGTAATGGAACAAAATCTAAGACATTAGCTGAGGAATGAATAGCAAAAATATTTTGTTGTTTTGGTTGAGCATAGTATTTTGCCATTTGATTATACGATGTTACAGAGTACATTAACATCTTACCAAAATCGATTCTCATTAATTGATGGTAACCTTCTGAAGCAAAAGCATCACCACCCATGATTAACAATGAAGTTCTTTCACTATCTGCTTCACATAACCAACATATTTTTTTAATATCAGACATTCTTTGAGATTGTGGTGCTGGTTTTAAATCTTCATTCGTCGTTTCATTAACATAACTGTCAAATAAAGTTCTTGCCAAAATGAATTCACCTGTTTTTGCATCCCAAAATACCAATGAGTTGTCTTCATGGACTGTTAAAATATGTAAACCATTTGGATGCCATAGAGATTCCACAACTCTTGGGTAATAATAACCTGACTGTTCATATAAGTACGTCGAGTTTTCACCACCTGGGGCACCTCTTTCTAGTTTATATACAAATTTGTTTTCGATTGAGTTATCAGGGAGTCTGTAAATAACAGTAACTTTTGGGTAACTAATCAACAGGGAACTTAGATCTCTTGGGTGAAATTTAATTGAGCAAACATGAACATCTGCATCTACTGGATAATCTGCTCTTTGTTGATCTTTCAGTGACAATATCGTCTCTAAACCAGTTTCAATATTGTAAGCTTTAACATAACCATTTCTAAAACCTACAAATATAAATTCAATTGAATAATCAGTTTCAAAAGCTGTAATTGGTAATTTTGCAATGATTGTATGTATAACTTTTTTAGAGTGTAATGATATAACGAAAATAGTACTTAAATTATCAATTGCTACAAGATAAATACCTTTCACAAATCTGAGAGCTCTTATTGAATTAACAGTTTGTAATTTGATAATACTACTGACACGATTTTGACCAAAAATATGAATTTCATTATATTCTGTTATCATTGCCATTAAACTTTGTACAGGGTCATAAGCTAAAGAACGGACTTTACCTGCAATACCATAAGATTGCAACTCTTCAATTTTAAATTTTATATCATCTAACCCTTGAGACAGGTTTGATTCACCTGATGTCTTTATTCTATTATTGATACTTCTGATGGAAGGAAGAGAGGATGGAACGTTTAAAGAACCAGATAATGAGCTGACATTGCTTCTTGATGAATTTGCAGATCCTGGTGAGGAGTAGGATTCACTGGCATTGGAATTTTTATTGGTTCCTGTGAATGGGATTTCATCAACTTTTTTCTTTAAATTTTTTAATTTGTCTTTAAACATTTTTGTGTAGACAGATATATGTGATTCTGAATTGTAAGATGATAGATCAATTACTCTTGGAAGGAGTTATTCAATAACGAAACGTCCAATAAACTAACTATCTCTCTTTTAAATATGTGTAGATATAGAGATACTCAATTCGTATAGCTGTGGTGATATTTGATATTAAGTGTATAGACTCTTGATGAGTGTGTGTATCAATCACCCAACCACTCCACCACTCCACACACTCTCTATCATTGTAGTGTTTATGTTTCTCTCCACATGCTGCTCCTCGTGTTTCCCTATTTGTTTTCTCTCTCTCGGTTCAGGTTTTCTGTGCGATCTGGGTACTTTAAGTAATTCGCTTCCTCGCGTACCACTGCGGCCGGTGAGATCATCGATGGCTAAAATCATGCCGCATTGTCCGGAAGTGAAAGTTGATTTGTCCGCTCAGCGGTGATCCGCTCACAGCGACTCGTCACGGCGCATTTTGATAGAAACAACAACCAATCAGTTTACAGAAAACAGCATGTTCTAATTATGAAATCAGTTCTACCTGTTGTTTTAAGAGGGCTAAACGTAAATTATTACTTTTCAAATATTACTATACAAAATAAAACGGGCATTATATATGAAAAGAAATAAAACAATAGAAAAAAAGGAAGATATGTAAAAAATGGAGAATAATTCATAATTTTTTTTTAAAAAGTAGATCCAGCAAGTAAATTAGCAGCGGATTTAGCGTTAACTTTCATAACATCTTCAGTTTCTTCTTTCACGCCTGAGTTCTTTGATAATGCAGAGATGGAAGAAGAAGATGATGAACCGTCATTGACTGTATCATTTAAGTACTCTTTATAATTATTAGCTATTGTATTTGAATTAGTATTATCATCTTCGAATTTCTTACGAGGTCTTGAAGACCAAGAATCTTCATTTTCTGTCATTACTATATGTTTTTTCTTTGGTGATTTTATCAATTCTTCTCTTCCTAATCTAGATAATGAATCATTTGGGTTAATAATTTTATTATTTGCTATTAATTGTAATTTTTTTCTTTCTAATTGAATTTGTGTTTGTGCTAATTTTTTAAAAATTGATTTAATTAATTTTGTTAAATACAAAATATAATTTTGACCTTCAATTATCATATTATAAGTTGTTCTTTTAATTTGATTTGATAATTCATTTTCATAATTAGCTGCTAATTCTAATGCTCTAATAGCTTCATCGATTTTAATAGGATCAATTATTGATCTTGTCTTTAATTTAGCTATAGTTGCATGTCTTTTTCTGGTTATTTCCTCAGCATTAATCAATTCTCTCATTAATAAATGTCTATTTGTTAATGATTCTTTGATGTTATAAGTATCATCATTTATTGATTGGAAATTTTCTGTTAAAGTGGCATTAAAATTTAAATCTTTAACTAAATCAATTTCATTAAACAATTGTAAAGTTTTATTAAATTTTAACCATAATTTACCCATATCTTCATTAATTTCAATATTTGAAAATTCTGATAATTTAGTATAAAATTCAGATGTTTTCAAATTTGAATTTCTTACATATTTAATATACCTTTCTAAAACTTTTAATAAATTTCCAGCACAAACGTGTACTTGTTTTATCATTGGTCTATACTCTGCTAAATATTGGGCTGCATCATAAGGTGGTTGAAGTTGTTTTAAAGTTTTTCTTTTTATACCTGTTGCAATAACAGAATTATTTGATGGTTTTGTCTTTGATGAAGTATAACTAAAATCGTTTTGTTCAAAGAATAATACAAATTCTTGATTTCTTATTAATATTGGGTTTGAACATATTCTTTCAAACCATTCATCAAATGTATTCATTAATGCAAATACAAATTCAGGTGATCCTGGATTGTACAAGATTGGAATTTGTGGTAATGCAGGAACAAACACTTCTATATTATTATACATTAAATAATTATAAAATTGTTCTAATTCTCTGTATGTTCTTCTTATTTCTTTATATTGTTTCTTTCTGAAACCTGGAATACCTCTAACATTTGCATTGAATTTAATAACTGGTTTTTTAAATCCATTTGATGAATTATCATTTTTTTCAATTTCCATAACTTTCATTGATATACCAAATGATTTAGCTCTATATCTCTCTGGTAAGAATTTTTTCATATCATCTTCCGTTGGATAAGTATGGAAAACCATTAAATTTTCATCTTGTTGATCGCCATTCTCCTGTTGTGATTGTTGTGCTGGTGGTGGTTGTGATGTATTTTGTTTCTTTTGTTGATTTGCCACTTGCGATTCAGCCACTAAAGGCGTCTGTGTATTCACTTGCTGCTGCTGTGGTTGGCCTTGTTGTACTGGTTCTTCTTCGTGTTCATCTTCATGATCCTGTTCCTGAGAACCAAATGGATTGGGTGGTAATGTATCGGCCATACTGGGAACGTTTGGAGAAATGATCATACTACTTTCAGAGAAAGGATTGTTATCAAAATCATCAGGGTCATATGGAACTGCGGATGTCATATTTGTATTGTTCTTATATATATATATATATATATATATATAAATGTCTAGTAAATCTGATAAGATGTATTGAAATATATGCTAAATGAGTGTTAATCGCTTCATATGAATTGCATTGATATTCAAATATATGGTAGTTGCCACATATCGTCTTTGGATACAGTATCATTAATAGAGGATTGTCAATTGCTAAAGCACAAAGCACAAAGCAACATCTCCTCTTCATGTTGTTTCCTGTTGGGTTCGATCGTTTCCGCTATCCAAAGCGCAGCTCTTTTCTCTTGTCTGTCTTCTGTCTTCTGTCTTCTGTCTTTATCTTTTGTCTGTGCCCCTTGGCCATCTTCTGTGAGGACAGCAGCCCCGTCGGAGTCTGAATGTGCTGGTGGAAATGCTGCGCAAAGAAGCAGGCTGGACGGCGGAGTCGCCTGGTCCCGTTAACTCCCGCGCACCAACCATGCCGCATGGTGATTTCACTGATTTGCGTTTGCTTTGCCGCGCCTTTCTCGTGCCACTTTCTGCCGTGCTTGGTGAATCGCGGACACCTTTGCACTGGCCGTCGTGGAGGCAAGAGGCAAGAGGCAAGAGGCAAGAGGCCCCAGCAGAAACCAGCCAGGCCATATGACGGACCGCTCAGAGTGGCGGCAGGCAAGCTGACCCCCACACCGTTCTACGGTCTAGAATTGCAAGCACAGCCCAGCAGCACAGCCCAGCAGCACAGCCCAGCAGCAAATGTGGTCAAGCGGCTGTTGAAGGAGAGATAAGCTCTGATAGCTGAGCGGATCCCGCTGCAGAGAGCCTCAACCTCGGTCTCGGTCCTGGCGCTATCTAATGTTCCGCTAGTGACTCAAAGTTCAAAGTTCCGACCTCCTTTCATTTAGAGTTCCTATGGATTTTGGGATTCCGTATCTGAATATCTACACATTCCCTTTCCTGTTTCATTTCCTTGAAAAAAGTTTTGGATATATAAGTTATACATTTAACTGGTTGTCATACGTGTAGAGGTCTTATTGAAAAAATATTATATATATATATATAAATATATATGAATATTCTTAGGAGAATGACTGTCCCAAAACTTCAGAGAATGGTTCTTAAACCAACAAAACCAGATGATATACAAGTTAAAGGTCTGGTATTTGACATGGATGGGACTCTCTCAAAACCACAAGTATGTACAACTCATTAAATATGGTTTGTTATTTAATATTATTACTAACTCTGTATTATTAGACTTGGATGTTTGGATTAATGAGACAAGCTTTAGGAATTGAAGGTAAAAAAATTGATATATTAGTTCAATTAGAATCATTACAAGGTGATGAAAAGATTAAAGCTGAAAAGGCAATTGAAGATATAGAACTTAAGGCAATGAATGAAATGGCCCCACAAGAAGGATTATCTCAATTATTTGAATATTTAAGTGAAAATAAATTAAATAAAACAATTTGTACTAGAAATTTAATCAAACCTGTAAATCATTTACTATCAAATTTTTTACCAAATATAGATTTAAATGAACCTATTGTCACAAGATCTTTTGATCCTCCAAAACCTTCTCCAAAACCAATTTTACATATAAGTTCTAAATGGGGGATCCCAATAGATAATATGATCATGGTTGGAGATTCAAGGGATGATATGTTTGCTGGTATAAATGCTGGTTGTTCGGTTATTCTTTTAAGACATAAAGATAATGGTCATATAGCAGATGAAATTCCTGAAATTGATTGTGTTGTTGATAGTTTAGATGAAATTATAGATATTTTAAATAATGGTTTTATTAGAAAGGAAAAAATTTTAAAAGGTACACCTTCTCATGTAGGTTATTAGATTATAAATATATATATATATATATATACAAATAGATTTTACATTTCTTATACAATACAACTACTTTATATTTCGTAATTTTAAATTATTATTATTTTTAACTATAAATTATAGAAATTTCACTTATATGATACACTCACCTAAAGACTAAATCATCAATTTCTGCAATATATTTAACACCTTTAAATGGTTTTAAATTAATACCTGATTTTCTTTCAAGAACTTTTAATGATTCAACTTTAATTCCACTAGGTAATGAACCTTTGCAGTTATATGATACTTTTATATAATATGGTTTTAATGCTGTCATTGGTGTATATTTTGATGAATTGAAATCAATTGATTCAATATCACTTCTATCATTATTATTATTACTACCACTACCGTCTCTTTGGTTTTCTGGAACTATCTTACCTTTAAAGACACAGTTAACACCCATTGCTAAATCTTTACCAAATATCCATTTGTATCTTCCATGATCTACAAATTGTAAATCACCATGTGTCATCCTAAGAGATCTTATAACGTGTCCATGGAGGAGGTTATTATTATTATTGCTATTTTTGTTGTTACTGTCATTGCCATCGTGATACGATTCTGATTCAAATGAACTGTATAATTCAAACGGTCTAGTTTCTTGTTCTCCTATAAATATATCAATTACAAGATTCTCAATTTCTTTTGTAGCAATAGACATCGAAGTTGAAACTTTAATTTCAAATTCATCTTTATTATTTCCTAATCCAGAATATAATTCTGCATATACTAAACCTGAATAACTTTCAAGATTTCTAGGTTCAATCTTATCGTTATCTAATAAATCTATACTATATTCCATTAATTTAAATGAATCATCTGGAGGAATGAATGAAACGTGATTTCCTGATTGAATCCATGTTGGGATATCAACACATCTGTGAAATCCTGGAACACCAAAATCTAAACCATTTGTCTTCAAATATAAATCAACAGATGGTAATCCAGATAAATAAGAACGTACTTGAATTTCACCATTGACAAATGCTTTAATTGGTATTGGTCTTTTACTAGATCTAGAATTTGTATCTGAAAATTCATGTGAATCATAAAATGCTGATGTTCTAGATAATTTTTTAAATTTTTTTTCATTTATTTTAACTGATGGATAAACAAATGAAACAGATTCTTTTAAATCAACAAGAATTTCATTATTAGAATATGCAGCATTGATTCTTCTCCATGGTATAGAATTACCTGATTTTTCTAAAATTAATATATTTTGATTGGATTTATTATTGGTAGTGGTATTTGCAGTGCTATTGATACCAATATTACCTTGTGTGTTTCCTCCACCAAAATGAGAATTAGATCCAAATGAATTTTTATTTGCTATTTGATTAATTGAATTTGTAGCTGTTTTGGAAATCTCTCTAGTTGTATTAATAATTTTCTTTAAAATACTTTTATCAGGTAATAACTCTCTTAATTGATTTGAATCTGTAATATATGGGAAATCATAATCAACCATTTCTTGAAGTATTAACATAACGTTATGACTACTTGATTCAATTTTACCAGCTGTTATTGGTGATCCAAAAAATTGTATTAAAGTTTGTTCAAAATATTGGAAAAATTGCTGTGCTTGTAAAGGATTTTCTGAATTGTTTATTTCAAGTGGTGTTTTAGAGATTGGTGTTTTATCAATTTTGTTATCTTGTGATTTTTCACCATATATATTTTCATCTTCTTCTTCTTCTTCTTCGTCCGAATCTTCAAGTGCCTCATATATATCTTTATACTGTGATGATGATCCTACGTTAGATGAGGCGTTTTCTTCATCATCATCGTCTTCATCATCTTCTTCTTCGGAATCACTATAAACATTACATTTATCAGGTATCACTTTACTTAGTATAGCAAAATATAAATGATTTGAACTCGTCAATTTAGACCATATTAAATTCCAATTAGAATCAAGATTGATAATATTTGGAATATAAGAACCATCGTAAAGTTGGAAAGCTGATCTTGCATCAAAATTCATTAAAAATGGGAAATTATTAGAATTATTTGATCCTCTTAAACCATTGAAATCATTTTTACCTGAATTATCACTACTATCAATACCACTAGTTATATCTGAAAAATCACCATTTGTACTAGAGTCTAATTGTAATCTATTCCTAATGTTATCCAATTCGTTTAAAACATAATGAAATTTTGGAGCTGATGAATCTATAACATGATTGAATATAACATTGTTTGATTCATCAATGATGAATATCGAATCTATTAACCCCATTTGCAAATGTTAATTATTCTTGTTAATTGATATTATTTAAAGAGTCAATTGAATGCTGATTACAAAGACTGAAGACATTCATTTATTTTTAAATGTATACATTTCGATAGAAAGGCTTTGTGTCTCAAGACTGACTGACTGACTGACTCGTTTGTTGGCCGGACAAAGACTGGGCAGCCACTCTCCTCGCAAATCAGTGACAGCGCTACGGCATCGCTATAACTGGCAAATTCTCAGCAGGTTCACCAATTTGAGCTTAGCCTTAGTTTGGGGTGTCTACTCGGAGAACCGCATAACAGTATGTGCACGTGACTCTCCAGATTATTTTTTGTTGTAGAGATAAAATATAGATATAATAGATTATATTATGTTATGTTATATATATTTTATAAATAAAGATTATGGAGATGACATTCAAGTAAAATTGAATGGCTCATTCTTCTTCACTCATTTCCTCGTCATCGTCATCGTCTATTGTAATAGCATTTGTAGCACTATTTTTATTATCAGTTTCTTCTGTATCACTAATATCAAAATCATAATCATCCATTACTTTATCAAGTTCGTCTTCGTCAAAGTCATCAGCAATTTCAATGGTCTCTGGGACTTTCTTTTGAGCAGTAGAAGCTTTATCTGCTTTCTTTGTCTTATTTTTACTACCTTTTGGTCTACCAGCTCTTGATTTTGGTTTCGGAACAGGCGATTCGTCATCAACTGATGATGATGTTGTTGCTGTCGTTATTGTTGCTGTAGACTTTGCTGTTGATTTCCGACCTGTGGTTGGTCTTCTGGAGGCTCTATCTGGGAAAGAGTCCAATCTTGGAGATGCAACATCTAGTCTTGGTGTCAAGGTATCATAACGTGGAGTATCTAGACGAGGAGTGAGTATTTGAGCACTAGGACTTGGAGTAGAGTTTTTGTTATTATTATTATTATTATTATTGGCGCTTGAAGTGACAGCAGCTAATTGTCTAATACTTATTGGTCCATTGTTTGCATTTGCATTACTAGAATTAGAATTAGTACTTGTATTTGGTGTACTACTTCTTGAATTATTTACTCTTTTAGAGGCAAATGGATCATCCTCAACGATAAGTCCAAACTTATCGTTATCATTATTTTCATTGTCATTTATCCTATCTTCATCTTCAACATCTTYAAATTCAATATCAAAATCTTCATCATCAAACTCATCATCAACTTCTTGAATTGAATTAATATGATTGTTTTCTTTCATTGGCTGTGGTGTGGCTTGTAATGCTAGATTATCACTAGTATTAGATGTGGATTTTCTATAACTAACAGGTTGTTGCTTATTATTATTATTATTGCCATTATTACTATCATCATCAAAATCAAATGCATCATCTTCCCAATCTGATAAATTAACCTGCCATTCTTCATCACTTCCTTTTCCTAATTCAATAACTTCAGGTTCTTGTTTAATAATATTGGTTTTATTCTTATGATTATCATTTTGAGTTTTACCATTGGATTTCGTTTTCGTATTTGATGAATTAGATTTTACGTCATTATCAGAATATCCAGTATCTGAATTCTTATCTGTATCTAATTCATCTTCTAATTCTTCAGCAAAATTTTCTAAATCTTCATCACTAAAGAATTCTGAATTATTTGCAGATGAAGGTATTTCAATTGATTGTGGTGCTGGTGATTGTGATTGTGAATTTGATCTTGATTTATATGTTGACGATTTCCTATTTGAAGTAGCGCTCTGTTGTTTGACTCTGTTGATATCTTTATTTTCACCAAAATTCTTGGATGACATTGCAGCTCTTTTCAAAGACATAACTGATAATGATGTTGGTGAAGCATTAGAGATTTTAGGAGAAGCAGAACTCCTAGAGGCTGGGATTTTCACTCTTGATTTAGTACCAGCACCATTCGAAGGAGTCAATTTCATAGCTCCATTTGCCTTTCTCTGAATCTTTTGAATAGTGGCTGAGGGTGAAGATATTGTGGGGCTACCTATATGTTGATTAATATTTGAAGATGATGAGGAAGAAGATCCATTATTGAATGCAGGATTGATTGGAGGCGGCACAAGAGTTGTTATTCTTCTCGGTTTTGTAGATCTTGAAGGAGAGATATTATCATTATTTGAATTATTTAATTCAGAATTTGAAGAAAGAATATCATCAGTTAATTTATTAAATTCATTAATATTTAATTTTTTATAATCATTTAATAAATCATTAAATTTATTATTTAAAATATTTGGTTCTCTTGATTTTGACATTTTAATAATACCATTAAATGTTTCCATTTTAAATTCATTTGAAATATTATCATAAATTAAAACAAATTCTGATTTTTGTTGTTTTCCTGATAATAATGAAGGTATATCTGAATTTTCATCTAATAATATTAAATTATTATTATCATTATTGGTAATTCCTGTTGAATTTAAAGATAATGCATTTGATTGTAATTTACCATCGAATAATATTTGATTTATACCAGATTTATTATTTTGAATTGAATTATTATTTATGATTGCCTTTGGATTTTCTTTTGATTCTGTTTGTAATATAAAATTATCTGTTGATTTTTCACGTAATAAAATTGATGGGAATTGTTCATCTATTGTATCTGGTTTAAAACCAAATCTTAAACCAAATACATCTGAATTTTGTAAAGGTGCAAATAAACTTGACATATCTATTTCATATTCCCCATCGGGTATATTAAATGATTCTTTTGACATTTTTTGAATGTAAATATAGTTATTTCTTTATATCAATGAATAAATGGTAAAAAAAAAAGAAAAAAAAAAGAAATGAAATAAACAAGAAATGAAATAAACAAGAAATGAAAAATAAAAAAAGAATGGAAATTGATTTATTGAAAATCAAATGTTTTTTTTTTAAAAATTATTAAGTTTCTTACCAATTAATTGAAAATTTTAATATATGACTATTATACTAATCAATTTTTATGAAAATAAATATTAGTTTTATACTTAAAAGTTATTCAATTAAATAAAAATTGTGGGTTTAATTGTAGTGAATATATGCTAATAATAGTTCAAAAACCTTAAATTAGTGTGAATATTGACGTTCTATATAAACAGAAAATCCACTTGAAGTCACACTCCAATTCCCAGGATATGTTAATTTATTGTTAAATTTAACTGATATATCTATCTTCTGACCATAAAAACGAGTTCTGATTCGATTCAGGTAAGATTGATTCAGTTTAAAGTGATAATTGATTATCGTACTGTATAGATACATATTCTTTCCTCCAGGATTTCACTGTACTTGATGCTCTCATAGTGCATGCTTCATTGTGCTAGACAAGAGGTTGAGGTAGTGCCGTGGCCCGAGAGCTGCGTTGCCGATTTGCTAGTCTGCTCGTTCTCTGTAGTCTGCTCGTTCTCTGTGGACCCGCCGTCTGTGGCCTCGTTTGATCTGCAGCTGCCGCCTGTCTGCCGGAAATGCACCCCTTCCAGTTGAGTCCATCAGCTGTGGCTGGCTGGTCTAAGCGGCGGCTAAGCTGTGGCTGATTTAGTTAGGCATCCTCTAAGCTTTGCACATCTATTGATAAGGGTTAATTTAGTAATCTACAGATAATCAATGATGACTTATCGATATATTAATTATGGTTGAATGAGTACAAAAAGAGGATAATTATATATATATTTATATAAAAGAAAGAGAAAATAGATATGATACATAAAAAAAAAGTGGTAAACCGTATGAAGAATAAGTTAGAGTAATTAAATTCAATTACGTAAAGCTCTTAATCTTTGAGTTAATTTATCTTCTTGTTCTTCATTTGTAGTAACAGGTTTATTTAATTCAGGAACTGATTCAACATTAGCTTCACCTAAATTATGTTTTAATTCTAAACCTGCTTCATCAGCGATTTTATTCATTAATAAATCAACTTCTTCTTGTGGTTGTTGAGTAGCATTCATATCATTTGTAACATTTTCATAATAATTAGTAGTACTTTCTAAATCTTCAAATTGTTGTTCAAATTTATCCATAACTAATGAAATTTTTTCAAGATTCATACTTTCCATTGCTTTATCCATACCTCTAACAACATGAGACATATTATTAGTTACTGTTCTCATTGTAACAGCAGTATTTATTCTTGAAGCAACAGCATCAATTCTACTTGATAATTTTAATAAATTTAAACTTTCTTGATGTTTTCTAATTGCATTTTGAGCATATATTTGTGCTATTTCTGTATTTCCTTGCATTAATGCCTTTTTCACTTTATTTTTTTCTAATTGTTCTTCTTTACCTGCTTTTGCAGATTGTCTATTTAATTGTTTTGATGTAAATTTTAATTGAAATAATGATTCTATTTAATAGTAATAATAAATAATGATAATAAATTAAAATTAATTGTTAGTAATTGATATTAATTTATTAAACTACAAATAATAATTTTCATAACATACTTTCTAATCCTGACATTTTTAATTTTCTATCTGTCTAAACTTTTATGATTTATATATATATAGTGATATATTTGAAATCAGTGTGAAAATGTAAACTTAATCAGTATAATGTTTAAAATATTAGAATATAAAATATATGAAAAAATTTTGGATATAAATTGAATCATTATCAGAAAGAAATGCTAATACAAATATCAGATACTACAATAGATAGATATTTAATCATAATAATTTTTACTGATAAGATAATAATAGCGAGTAAGTGCATAACCAGATATTCTTCTTTCCCTGGATGGCCTCCACCTCCCGATGCCACACACGGAGAGGTGGCTACACAATGGCACAGACAGTGGCTGAGAGAGAGAGTTTCACCGGCCTTCCTGTCTCTCTTTCTACAGGAGCTCCGAGTGGTATCCTGTTTTATGGTGTACAGTTGTGAATTTTTTAAAATGCTTCCTGGTGCACAGATGTTGCGCTCCTTATCTGAGAGGACTGGCTGACTTAGGAGCACCTTTGTTGCCTGCTGTTCGCTTTTGGCCATTTTCCCACATGCCAACCGTGCTAACTTGTGCCGCTGTTTCAGGATCTCCTGCTGAATCGAGTGCTCCCTTCCCGGCTCCAAGTCTGCCATCACCGAGCTCCAATTCAGTTCTACGATAGCACTCTTGGCCAGTTTCAGGTATATTTTGGGCATGGAGAAGCAAAAAAAAAAAAAAGAAAAAAATGTCTGAATTGTTAACCTGCATATTTAGACATTTTCCCACATTCCAGTCTCTTGAGTTTCCTCTCGTTTGCTGATTCTCGGGCTGTGGCTCATAGAAAACGGGCCAAATCCCTCCTCCGTGGTAATTGGTGAGGTGGCGACAATTCCTCCCCGGCTAGTGGCCTATATCTATTCTATTGTATGATTTGTATCCTCCAAGCAGGCAGTCTATCTTGTTTGAAGAGAGAGCAGCGGGGGCGAGATTTGGGAACTTGTGAGAAGGCCGAGATTCCTGAGATTCCTGAGATTCCGTAGCGGGAGGAGTAACAGTAACAGCAGGACTAACAGGGTCCGGGACTAATATTCCCGGCCCGGCACGCGGGACAATGGCGACTTGCACTCTTATCAATAAGCAGCAGAGCAGGTTTTCTTAAGAGAGCCTGCGTTAGCTGTGATTGACTATTTAGTGTATTAACTATAAAAAAGAAACGTTTTATTATATTATACTATATTATCTTGAACCACGGAAAGAAACCGTTCTATCTTGATCAATCTATGGCTCTATTATATATACTCTGTATTCAGCTGTTTCTCTTATGTTTGATTTAGCTTAGCTTGGTTTAGTTTAGCTTAGCTTACTTTTACTCCCCCTGGCGCTGTATTAGTTATATAGGAAATACTAGTTATTATTTTTTTTTTTTACTTTACTTTAATTGACTTACTTTTGTATATTCAAGTAATTCCATAAGATGTTTTTTTTATTTCTTTTCGTTAATTGTATAAGTAATTTTTTAATCCTTCTATAAATCTATATATATCTAAAAATACATGGGATAAAAATATTGATCTTCAGTTTTTTTTCTTGCGATTATTTAAACACCAATATCTTCATTCCAGAGTTCTGGTTTTTCTCTAATGAATTTTTGCATTAATTCTTCACATTCTTTAGATTTAACATTAACAACTTCAACACCTTTATGCTTTAACCAATCTTCACCACCAACAAAAGTATTGTTTTCACCCATAACAACTCTTGGAATACCATATAATAAACAAGTACCAGTACACATATTACATGGACTTAATGTAGTATACATAGTACAATGCTTATAAATTTCACCTGGTAAACGACCTGCATTGTTTAATGTATCTGTTTCACCGTGTAAAATTGGACTTCCATCTTGAACTCTCTTATTATGTCCTCTACCTAATACTCTACCATCTTCGTGTAATAAACAGCCACCTGCATTTTAAAAATATATATATATATATATGAAATATATAAATTATGTTAGTATATTTAAATAAAATTGAGTTAGAGATAATATTTCTTGAATCATTAATATACATACCGATTGGAATACCACCTTCTTCGTAACTTTTTTTAGCTTCTTCTAAAGCTATAGCCATTCCCTTTGCGTCATCAAATGCCATTGTTAATTGTTAAAATTTAAAATTTATGAAATATAAAGATATGTATCTACTTGGAAGTATTATTATCAAGATTTAGACAGTGGGAATTTAGATATATTTATAAATACATTAAAATAACAAGTAATACAAGAAAGAAAGAAGGAAGGAAAGAGAGAAAGAAGAAGAAGGAAAAGGTAAAAAAACCGGAGAAGGAGAAGGAGTCACAAGAAAGGGGAGAAAAAACTGTAAGATTTAAGATGTAAAGTAAGTTTGACTCTGCATAACTAACAGTGCTGCAGTGTTTTGTCCAAGAGAGGAATATTCTTCACCCAACTTTCATCAGAGATAACAATAAGTTATTTAGTTAGCCGTGTACATTCATCTATTCGATCGGTAAAGCACTGAGAGAATCGCAAAATATCTCCCATATAAAAAATAAAACTGGCATAGTTAATGGGCGATAATTACAGGATCAGAAGAGAGCATGATAACAATAGCAACGGTAAATTTTTGTTATATAAGTTTGTCATATTTCTGCACAGCTACTGTTGAGATTACAATAACTGTTTCCGCAAGTTGAAATAAAACAATGAAATTGCACAATCCCTTTGCCAGTGTCACTTTAAACTATGCATTTTAAATAAATAGGCCTTTGATTAACTTACAAAAAGCAATTTGCAATCTTTTCTCTGTCTGAATGGATTTGCAATCTTTTCTCTGTCTGAATGGAGGAATTTGCAGGTGAGCCAAGACAGCAAACCGCCGGATGTTCTGAAACGTTACCGGCAGTAGAGATGCATTCACACATACGTACCAGTGAGCAGGAGAATATGACTTTGGACATCTCTCCAGAGTAAAAGAATGGAATACAAAAAGACGACCCTTACCTTTCCCACATCCGCCGGTTTCTGTTCCTAGTTGTGACATTTGGGAATCGATTATTGGTTGGTTAGATTGTTGGATTACTGGGTGATTGGAAGACTGGAATACTGACTCAAATAACCTGAGCTGTTTTTTTCCAGTATTTTTACTCCACTGCCAGTAAAGTATCTTGAAAGTTATCGTGAAAAGTTTGGTCTGCCCCCGTGTTGCTGGCCATCGTCTTCGGATGGCTCGTATAACAATCAAACCTCTCCGGCATAATGAAATCTATAAAATTATAAATTGGTTGGGCTGCTTTGGTCCTGGCATTGGAAATACACCGTGGCCAAAGCGTGCGGTGGATCTCGCAATACTCTCCGCACTACTCTCCGCACCACCCTCCGCACCACCCTCCGCACCACTCTCCGCACCACTCTGCGCACCACTCAGGCCGGCTCCCGTACCTTCAAGGCCAAATTCAACTCCCGCAGTTTCGAAAGTAACAGAAGAAAAACTTAAAAATTCTAATTTCCTACCGACGGAATTTCTTGAACCTTATTCCATTCCAAAACTTGGATTATAATTTACCAGTGTTTTTGCTAATATTCCGGAGGTTCCTTTTAAAATTACTATACCTCGACTTGATAAAACTATAAATACAAATAAGAATTAGTACTTTGATAATTTAAACTATATTAATAATCCAAATAAATATACTATTTAATTGAAATTTTAAATTTTAAATTATATTATTAATATTATTATTAGTGTTTATATATTAGTGTTTATATATTTATATATATACAATATATATAAAATTAAAAGTATCGTTCGAAAGCCACATAAATAATAGTATATACATGACTTCAGAGAAAGTAAATATTCAAATTAAATTGATATTGCTAAAATCATAAAGTGAAAATAAAAAGAATCAATCTTTTTACTATTTTCTTTTGGCTTTTATTTAATTTAACCAGCAAATGAATAATTTGGATCAGAAAATTTAAGGTAAATTCCTTTAGTCTTAATTCTAAAATATTTACCCCATTTAATGAAAATTAAACAACTGAAATTGAAAATCATTGAAAGCATAAACATTAACCATGTTGTTGTAACAACACCATCGGTATCTAACCATGGTTGAATGGCAAATGTGAAACCCATACCAATCATATTTCTTAAAAATAACATAAATACTAAACCTTCAGATTGCATCTTTGGATAACAATCTAATGCATATGTAAGTGTCAAAGCACCAGCTGAACCAATACCAAATCCAATAAATGCCATACCAAATCCACCTGGTAAAATCCAATGAATACCGTTATTAAGACCTAATCCATACATTAAAAGACCAGATGAATTAATAACAGCTGGTAATAAAATAAACCATAATCTGAATTCTGGTTCTAATATACCATTATTTCTTCTTGCCATCCATGCAACAAATTTATCTGATAAACTACCACCCCAAAATGTACCAAAGAAACAACCAATTAAAGATGCAAAATTAGTATCACCAACAGCAGCAGGACCAAAATTATATGGAGCAACAGAGAAAAATTCAGATTGAGTTGTAGCAATTAATGAAAGCCACATAACTTGAACACCATAGACTAAACCACCCCATAAGATAGCTGGTAATAAACCTGCATATAATGGTCTAGAGAAAATAACCAAAAATGGTCTTTTATCGTTATATTCTGTTTCAATAACTTTTAATCTTTGAACAAAAGTTCTTTCTGCTGGAATTTGAGTGGCATTGACTTCTGGATCAGTAACATTGACATTTTTTTCATCAAGAACTTTCTTATCGCTTTCACTTTCTTCAGATTCAATATTACCAGTAGCTTCAATTACATTAGATTCTCTACTGATAACTTGAGCAATAATATCTTGTTCATCAGCATCAGTTTCTTTGTGAGCAAATGTAGAATCGTTCATGAAAAAGAATTGAATGGCAAATAAGACACCAAAAAAGATAACTAAATACCAGTAACACCATCTCCAACCTTGAGATTCAACAATATAACCAGCGGCAACTGGACCTAAAAATGAACCCGAATATAAAGCAAAAGTTAATAATGAAATCTTACTAGCTCTTTCATGTTGGAAAAAAATATCAGTTGTTGAAATTTGAACTAAAGAATCACATGGAGCACCGGCAAAACATGTCATAATATTTGAACCATATAATGCACCGACATTATGAGCAGTACCACCAACAACATTACCAAAAGTTTGAACAATTGTGGCAAATAAATAGACACCTCTTCTACCGAATTTCATGGCAATAGGTTGTAAAACAACACAACCGATACCTAAAAAGCACCAACCAACAGCTGATGTATTGTTTAAAACTGTATATGTAGTATTGAATGCAACAGTCCAATCATCCCAAGCTGGACCAACCCAATTTGTAGCAACAGAAGTTAAAAATGACCAATAAAATAAAATAACAAATTGCCAATGTTTCTTAGCTTTGGACCATCTTAATGGATCATTTGGATCGTCTGAAGGTTGTGGAATTAAAACAACATCGGAATCACCATTGTGCTCGACGTTTAAATCATGATTAACATCGACTAAATGAACAGTACCTGGAACCCAATCTTCAGCAGCTTGGGCTTCAATCTCCTGTTTGGTTCTTTGTGGTAAAATTTCAGACATTGAACCTATAATAAAATTATTATCTTTTTTATTAATATTAATATTATGCAAGTGAAACTATGAAATATCTAAGATTTTAAATGAAATTCTATATGTTATAAAAATATTCTAAAACAGGGATCACATGCATATTTATATTGTAAACTAAAATTGCAAGATACATAACGTTGACCCTAAATTAGATTAGACGTTAGATAATTTAAAATGTAATCTTTACTGGAAACAAAGAGACATTGATGTCTTATGGGTAGATAGTTACCATAGTACTATCACTATAACTGTATATAATTAATGTTAAATTTATTCTCCAGGTTATATAAAGATTATCTTCTTTTGGGTAATGATAAAAAGTAGCCCTGCTAAATTAGTCAATTATTTTTTTTAAATGAAAAAAAAAAACAGAAACTCTTATCAGGAAGTTTAAACTAAGAAAAAATACGCTATCGCATAAATAAATAGTGAGGAAATATTAGAACAATAGGAATTTTAAAGATAACAATAACAATCTATGTTCCTGGAAAACAATCAATTACTTTGTTCATTTATTTTTTGAACTAAGACCAAAAACTTGTATGAGATAAAGAAAACAATGAAGAAATAAGTGTATTTACTATTCTGATATGTTCAGTTTTCTAGCGCAATCACTTACTCACAATAAATTATAGTCGTATATTCCTATTTCTGGTATCCAAATGAAGTGATGCTAACCACCACCGTCCATGCTCATGCTATCGCAGTAAAAAATTATTGGCCGAGATTTGTTTTCTGTGCTTAAAAAAAGTGGATTTAGGGTTCCGTAAGATTTGCAGATGCGACATTTGATACACGCTAAGGCTGGTTCAAGTAAAGTACTACGATTACCATACATACTATATTTTAACTATTCATCTTTTGATGATTAGCATATTATAATCATTTACCTATACCGTTTGTTGTTTTCATTACAATTAAATGATGGTTTTGAATCTGGTATACAAAATTTACCGATGAGCAAACAAAACTTTTACTTTTCCTTTTCCTTTTCCTGAATTGTACCAAGACATCGAGCAGTTACTAGTTATGTGGCTTCCCGTTAATATCTCGGCAAAACGTTTGATGTGCAACTAACTGTAAATCAAGGAGAATATGGGCGAGCTGCTGATGGCAACGATATTGTAGCCCCTATTCTGGGATTCAAAATGGATAAAATGTTACTAGTACTAACACTGAAATATGTTATTTGAAGCGGTTCAAAATTTTAGAACGGAGAAAGCGCCATGCTTCAAAGTTGAAGAATGGTAAAATCTCTGAGATGGAAGATAAAAGAAAACGGAGCAAATTCCGTCGCTGTAGAAAAGCAGAAGGAGGCGAGCTAGCTAGTCTCCTTGCATTAGTGTTGCTATCGGAGAAAGCCACTCGGGAAAGTAGGAGCTGATAGCGTTTGTCACGCTGGCTGATTGACAGGCGATTGATTGATGGGTGCAGCTAATTGTTGTTCCTCCATCAGCGACTCCTCCTTGGGGGTTTGTGATTCAAGGGCCCGGCAGAATCTTGATCAAGCCACGCAGTATTGTGTTGTGTTTCTGCTTGCGGGGGATTCTTATCGCAGAATGATCTCTGTCTAGGCAAATGCGTGCCCGCACAACGCTTCTTGCATTACCGACGATAGCCACCCACCCTGTCAGCCTCAATCCCTGAACAAAAAGACGGCTATTGTCTGTTTCTAGGATGAGTTACTTCAATTCTGTTACTGTTGCTGTTGTACTGCGCTCCTAATATGTCAAGTTTAAAATTAGTTAATGGCTAAGATGTTAATGTGTTGTCTTTCCACCTTTTACCTAAAACAAAGTTAGCGCGGTGTGAAATCAGCGATATAAATATTTACGAATAGCAGTTAAGGCTCTAAAAGAGAAATAGATTAGCACAATCAGCGGCCTCAGTTAGATGTAATCCAAGTAAGGAAATACATGCGCTACTTCACACGGTGGTGGTGGTGGCTCTTTACAGGCAGATTGCTAAATTTTTGAAGCTCTTCACCATGCGGTGGGGATTGCATCAAAGGAATTAGTGTATATCTCAAACGTGTGGTTATACCTTCCAGAAACTAAGGCTTGAAACATATCCATCAATGGTGTCAAATATATATGATTATTCAGGGTGAGTAACGCTACTGATATTTGAATTTCATTCGCTTGCTTTTCTATTTCTAGGGTTCAAGATATTCCTCACGCCATCTGCTCTTTATTTGCAAACATTGACGTAAAATTTTAAAATAGTAACGCAAATTAATAGATGTATACAACATTATCTACAAATATACTGATCTCTTTTATCTTTTTATCTCTTTGATCAAACATACTATCTTTTAATTTCAAACTTTTTAGCCGCTAACAGAGTTAGTGATAAGCCATCTGTGCATTAGAGGAATTTTACAACAATTTTTATTTAATATTGAACAACTTTTGTTGTATACCAGATCTTCATATAGTTAAATATGTCGCTTATAGAGATCATAGAAAGGTAGACACAAAACATAAAAATCTAAAAAGCTAGCGATAACTGTAGGGATTGTTAGAGAATCTAATAAATATCACTATACCCTGTGATGACTTCTCATGTGTATACGATTAATCTGTGATATGCATATGCGACCATTCAATTTCCAAAGTGACCAATCAAAAATAGATGCGATAACAAGAGTTTAGGTATATGAAACGGAGAATGGAATAGAATTTATAATATTCGCGAAAAAAGGCAAACACCGCGGAAAATTTAGATTTAGAATTGAATTTGAAATTTACTGACTTAGCTCCACTTAGACAAATTCCGATGGTCTGGTTTATAATCAGTATTGTTTACTTAATCATTTACTTAAGCAGTTAATTTTGTTCCATAATCTCTGTTTATTTAAAAATAGTAGTACCCTTCACTCAAAATAATTGTAGTCATATTTCTTCTTCTACAACTTCTCAATTTAGAATTTGCGAAATAATCTTGAAATTTTTAACAATACATATCAACGGTTATATTGAAGATCTCTTTGTCATATGCTTGAAGGTCAATTAAAGTGGTTTGATAAAGTAAATA
This sequence comes from [Candida] boidinii, assembly GCA_001599335.1. Taxonomy (NCBI): domain Eukaryota; kingdom Fungi; phylum Ascomycota; class Pichiomycetes; order Pichiales; family Pichiaceae; genus Ogataea; species [Candida] boidinii. Next base: position 203,259 of record BCGP01000005.1, read on the forward strand.
AGGGTTTATTTAAAATTTCTGCGTGTTTGATTTTTCACTAGTTCTCAATTCGACGTTTTACCGCTTGAATAATTTTTACTAGTTTTTATGGGAAAAGAAATACATACGGCTTAGGATCAGTATCTGTAATGTACTGAATCACTAAAAAATTTTCTAAAAGTCTCTTCTTAAGTTAAGCCAAGAATAGAATGAATAAATTATTAAACTGTAAATAAAGAGCCTCTTAAACTGTATAATCATTTGAAATCATTTAGACAACATCTGGATGCGCGGATAATTGGAGAGGTATAACTGCATGTTGATACTTAAATCGTGAGCTATATCACTCCAAATAGAAACTCAAAAATAAATCTTAGGCTAAAAATATATAGCATACTAAAAAGCTTATAAAATTAAGAGTACCTGTCTGCACCACACAAGTTGCTACTTAGTTACTGAAGGATCGTATTTAATTATAACGAGCCTGATCGTTATGGCATCTGTAAAAGTATAAATTCTGAAAGACACACAATTGGTATCATTTAGTATTTAAAGTTAATATTGATAGTTGTTAACTAATTCTCATCAGGTGTAGAGATAATCTTCGCCTGTAAAATTTCAGACTTTAAACTATTTGAAATGCAACCATCGATAGTTTCATATCAACCTTTCCGCTTATAAATAGATAACATAAATAATTTAACAGATAAAGAAAATATCTGAGTATTTTTGGCGGCTTTTTGTGAGAAAATATGTAGAGAGCATTGTTGGCTAATATCTTAGAATAAATAAATTGAATTGTGTTTTATATTTACTGCTCTAATTGCTATTTCTTTTGTGGCGAGTTTATATCACTGAAAATCTATCATTTTTTCTTTACAACAAGAGATAACTTGATTTATCAAGAAAACATATTTCCGGAAATATTGAAAGGAAGTTAAATTCTGGATTGGTTTTACCTCTCTTTTTTGGCCTTACCTCTCTTTTTTGGCTTTTCTTTCCCCTTTTTATCTAATTATGATATTTTTCCTTTCTTAATTTTCAGAACTGTATCTTTATCTTGGCTATAGCATTCAATCTATTTACTTAGTTCATGTTTTCTACTACATACTTAATTACCCTATTTCTATTTTTCACATTTTCAGACACAGATGCACGTTGAATCAATATTTTATTGTGTTTTAGGTATTACTTCTCAGGTTCAGCAAATCAATTTAAAAAGATAAAAGAACGATCATTAAGTCTTTTGTTTGTTTCAAGTTTGAAGATAAAATTCATAATAAAATGACAATAATCCAAGGATAAATAATTGCACAAATAGGGTGTGAACTCAGATTTAGGATTGTCAACTCCGTATATATTTTATTTTTGAATGGCTTTCATCATTACAGTCAGTTGACAGAACAATAATTTCAACAATTTTGACATAACTGTTTGTTCACTTTTTGATTTGATCCGTGATAGACTTTCTTAGAGGTCAGTTGATCATGATTCCCGTGAGTTCGCTTATTTAAATAAAACGGGAATCGTATTATAACACGTGATCATATGATGATTCACTAACTTGTTGGAGTTAAGTGATTCTTCTCCGATGTGCGAAAAGCGGAGAATTGATTCTGAGAACCACAGACGGAGACGGAGCAAAATACTGATTAATAATCTTAAGACTTTTTATTGTGAACAGCTTACCATTAACAATCTGGTCATAGTATATGTATGTTATTAAAGGCAATAGCTTCATATCATCCAATTTTTTGATTTACAAAAGGATGCTATTCTCTTTTCCGCCAGTTTTAAAGCCTTGCTTTGAAGGCAAATTATTGCGGCATTTATAGTTGACAAACCAATTTGGAGTTGTTCTATTTACATTTCTTGAAGCTACACTACCTTACGAGTTAAATAAGAATGTAGTTTTGTCTCGACTGTAGATATTATGCTCTCCCGACATTTTAATCATTGGTAAGATTCCGAAGTTATTTTTGTATCAAAAATCAGGGATATGAAAATGACTAGATTAGGGGTATTAAAGAAACTTTATTCTGCTGAACTGTATTTGTAATCAACAATTGAAATGTGGCATACTCTACAATTTTTGTGTATTTAACTTTTTACCATTATTGCTGTTACACGATTTCACACTTCTTAACCTATTTCAATGAAATAGAGAAAACCAAAATAAAAGGTGTATAAATAGGTGTGTAACTCCATCTGATTTTATCTTCTTTTAACGTTTTGTAAACCGACATAATGATATAAATAATTAAAAGAGTTAAATTTATATTTATACTTATTACATTAAACAAAGAAAAATGACTCAATCTAAGGTTTTAGTTACAGGTGCTACTGGTTTCATCTCAACTCACGTCATTGACAGATTACTTGCGAATGGTTTCGAAGTTGTCGGTACGGGTAGAAATGAAGCAAAGATTGCTGCTTTATTAAGACTTTTCAAAAAGAA